>JAWPHD010006021.1:0-151876 GCA_037043455.1 Cyrtodaria siliqua
ACCTTTTCTCATGGCAATCATCACCCTCCCACTACCCTCTCACCATACCACACTCCGAGTCCCTCCTCTAACCACCCCTAGCCCTGCAACACAGCCCTCATCCTTATTTATTTTCTTTAAATATCCTCTATTTCATTTGTTAATATTGCTCATGTATATATCTCTGCTATTTGTATATGGATTGCCTGTATGAAGGAAGATTCCACTTTCTCTGACTGCATACCAGGTGTTGTTCTCTGGAAAAGCGAATAGTTGAGCTGCGCTGTTCTCCGACAGCTTTTGTTTTATGTGTAACTCACTGATAACAATATTTGTGATTGGTCCATGGAAACAAGACAGTCAATTGGTGAAAAGTGTCATTCCTATAGAGTGAATCTAAATCTTCATCATTACGTGGTCCCGCCTTAAGTCCAATAAGCGATGGAACGCTTATATTAGCAGGACTTTATAATGAATATTTCGACAATAAAACACGTTTAAAAACAAGTTTTACTGAAAAATATGATAACCTGTTTAAAATTACCTATTAAATATTTTAATTTTACAATATGCAAAGTTTTTAAGCCGAATTAAGGTTTTATTTTATACCCGAGCCAACCCGTTTTCGCTTCTTGGAGAAGGGGTCGGATGGCATATGGATGTTAATACTAGCACCACGTAATGTGAACTTGCTTCACACAACTCATATTGTGTTATGCCTTTAGATATATAGAACTTTGTTGTATTTTACAGGCGAAAAAAATTACTAGTGTAAAAAAGTCAAATTACATAGTGAGATCTCTTAAAGTAGGTGGTCTTGTAACGGTAATATGATAGTTTATACAGTATTGGCTG
Source organism: Cyrtodaria siliqua (assembly GCA_037043455.1). Lineage (NCBI taxonomy): Eukaryota > Metazoa > Mollusca > Bivalvia > Adapedonta > Hiatellidae > Cyrtodaria > Cyrtodaria siliqua. Next base: position 835 of record JAWPHD010006021.1, read on the forward strand.
TTTAAAATGGTTGCTCAATGGAATGAGAAAGGAAGGGATTTTGTTAAAAAAAACTCAGGGGCATTATAAGAAATAGACTTTATTTGGTTTTGAAAAAGAGTGGCCTAAATACAGGTCTCCATTAAAGATGGTTTGACTTTTTACAAAGAATATGTATTTCATTATTGATATTTTAGGAATTGAAAGAGGAAAGCGGATGCATTAGGTGTTCCCTGGGTGACATTGAAGCTAATCGTCAAAATCTCGAGAAAGCATTCATAGCCGTAAAGAAGCAGTCTCCACCACCTGATGTGAGTATTATGGCATTACTTGTTCCCATTTGACTTCATTTAAGGAAAGTCTGTTTTAAATAGACTCCTGAAAGGCAAGGCAAGCTGCACAGATGAGGCTGATTCAGCTGTATGCAATGCTTACAAATACATGGTTTCATAATCCTCCCGCAATTTGAAGAAGTATAAAGAGGTGAAAGTTAGGATTTCTTCTTTCCAACTTTGAAAAACACACGCAGAACAATGGTATATTTAAATCGACAGTTACTGATGTGAACCTCGTTTCAGTTTTTCTCTTCCCATTTAAAGAAATAAAGATACCGAATGTATTGATTTACTGCATTAAACAATTTACAAAAAATATATCTGTAGACTAAATTTGTATTGTATGAGCGTTGCATTGGAATGCAATAGGTATTGGCGTTTCTAAGCCATTCTTAAAACACAAGAAGGCTCGCGTGAGCCATTGTGATAACTTTTTGTCCATCATCTGTCCATCCGTTCATCCACCCATCCTTCTGTCAACAATTGTAAACGACATAATCTCTGAAATCGCTTTTGACCAAACTTCACAGGGATGATCCTTAGATCAATTGCTTCCAAATTTGTTGAAATTAGGTCTACGCGATATCCAAGATGGCCACTTTTACCATATATGGTCAAACCTTAAACGAAAATCTTTTCAAGAACCACTGAACAGATTTCAACAGTTTTTCTTGATCGCCAATCCCTGAACTGTAATGTGTGTTCAAATGAAGACCCCAGGGTCAAAAATGGCTGCGCCCCGGGTGTCCAAAGTTTGTATATAGAGATTTTGCATATTTTGCATAGACATATAGGAGAAAACTTTCTTCTCTCAAACTACAAGAGCCAGGGGTTTAATATTTTGCAATTAACATAAGCTTATGGTCCTCTACCAAGTTTGTTCAAATGGTGAAACTGATGACAAATTTAGCATTGCCTCATAAAGTCACATGTTTTACATAGACTTAAATAAATACGGAAATTCTTTTAAAAAATCGTCTTCTGTGAAACCACGTGGCACAGCGCTCTCACATATTTCATTTAGCATCAGCTGATGCTCCTCTTCCAAGTTTATTATCCCCCACCGCAGCAGACAGAAGGGGAATATAGTAATGCCCTCCGTCTGTCCGTCCGTCTGTCAAAATATCTCTTACTAAACCGCTGAACGGAATTCAACGAAACTTAGGGTATGACTTCACCATAATGATGACGGTGTGCCTCAGCGGGGAGGGGATGGGGGTCAAAAGGTCAAATACACTAGAAATTCAATTACACTGTTTTTTTTTGTAATTAACTGTTTTATTTCATCAACTTATACATAACATGCTTTGCAAATCAATACATATGAAAACATACATTAAAACATGATATATAAGTGTATTACTGACATTCTAATTTTAGAGTCTGATGAAATAATTTAGTTTTAAAGGTTCAGAGATTTTTAAATGGAGGAAAAAATAAAGATTGGTTATGGTTAAAAGTAAAAGATTATAAGAGCAGAAGGATGAAATCCAAAAGAAGGGGTATGTTTACCAGCAGGAGTAAGAGTAAGGAAGAAAAGAGGGAAATGATAGAAGACATAGAAGAAATATGTTTTTGCTTCATGGGAATTGCTTCAGCGGGAGAGGAGTTATGTTGCAGACAAGATTTTTCATTATCGGGTCCCCTTGACCTTGACCATGCAGTTAACCTGTGAAGTTTCATGATATTTGCTTTAGGTGGACAGAAGTTATGGTGCGGACAAGGTTTTCCATTATCGGGTGGCGATTACCCTGACCTTTGACCTATTGGCCTCAAAACCAAGAAATCTTGCCCACTCACCACAAGCAATTCACCTATGAAGTTATATGAGATTTGCTTCAGGAGAAAAGGAGTTATTTAGCGGACAATGTTTTTTTTCATTATCGGGTGCCTCTAATCTTGACCTTTGACCTACTGACCTCAAAATCGACAGGGCTCGTCCTCTCCGTACAGGCTGTTCACCTCTAAAGTGTCATGAGCTTTGCCTCAAGGGGGGAGGACTTATGGTGCGGAAAAGGTTTATCATTATCGGGTCCCGGTGACCTTGACCTTTGACCTACTGACCTCAAAATCAATAGGGCCATCCTCTTACCACAGGCAGTTCAGTTATGAAGTTTCGTCAAATTTGCTTCAGGGGTAGCGTACAAGGTTGCGTCTACAGACAGACAGACGCACAGACGGACATATGGACGGACAGGGTGAAACCAGTATACCCCCTCTAAACTTCTTTCAGCGGGGATATAACTAGATTTTTTATAAAATGCCTTAAATTAAAAAGACATAGGGGAGGGATGTATTTGGCTCAAGTTTGGCTAGCTTTAAAACAAATAAAAATTTCAAACCCAGGGACGCGGCCAAATTTGACCCCAGGGTCACCATTTGAAAAAAACTTGGAAGAGGACTATAAGCTGAGTGTAAATTACAAAATATTAAACCGTTGGCTCTTGTAATTTCAGACAAGACGACTTTTTAAATGTGTCCCTAAACGAGGCAAATATAGCATTTTTAACTAAATCAAGGGCCATAACTCCGCTGTTGCTGGTCCAATTTTCGAACTTGCCCGAGCTTTCATTAATATTAACAATCTGGTAAAGTTTGGTAAAGATCGGATGAAGAGTGAAGGCCCTATCGTCTTAACGAGGCAAAATATGTCATTTTTACCAAAATCAAGGGCCATAACTCCGGTGTTACTGCTCCGATCTGACTGGTTTTGAACCTGTCCGAGCTTTCATTGATATTAACAATCTAGTTTAGTTTGGTTAAGATCGGATGAAAAATGAAGGCTCTATCGTCTTAACGAGGTAAAAGTTAACGACGGACGACGGACAACAGACGACGGACAACTCAGCATCCCATGTGCTCTGCTGGCCGTGGCCTTCGGCCAGTAGAGCTGAAAATGTTATATTTTGCCTCGTTAAGACAATAGGGTCTGCATTTGTCATCCGAACTTTACCAAACTTTACTAGATTGTTAATACATGTATCAATGAAAACTTGGACAAGTTCGAAAACCAGCCAGAAGCGGAGTTTTAGATTTAGTTAAAAATGCTATATTTTGCCTCGTTAAGACAATAGGCCTTCATTTTTCTTTTTCATCCGATCTTTACCAAACTTTACCCGATTGCTAATATTGGTGAAAGCTCGAACAAGTTCGAAAATCAGCCAGATCGAACCAGTAACAGCGGAGTTACTGCCCTTGAGTTAGTTAATTTTTTTATATTTTGCCTCGTTACGACGATAGGGCCTTCAATTTAATCCGATCTTTACCAGCTATATCAAACCAGGTATGTACCCTTGAATTATTGAAAAATGTCATTTTCAGCCTTGTGAACTATCTAGCGCCTTCATTTTGTATTCGATCGTTCCAAAACTTGGCCAGATTGTTGATATCAGTGAAAGCTTTGAAAACCAGCCAGATCGATCCATTAACACCGGAGTTATAGCCCTTTTTCAATAGTTGGTAATGTACACTGGAAACCCCAGGGGTATTAGGTTCAAATCTCAGTGGAGGCATATTTTTCATAAGAAACCTTTGTTCAAGGGTTCAATTTTTTTAATTTTTTCTTTTTAATTATTTGTTTTAAATGTGTTTTTTTATTTTTTAATTTTTAATTATTTTTTATCGTAAGAGACCTTGGTTCCTTTTTCTTTAATTGGTCCAGGAGCTTTTGTTGGATCAGTTTTACATATAGTTATAGGAAAGAACAAAAATCTTCTTCTCTGAAACTACAAGAGATAAATGTTTAATATCTTTTATCCATTATCAGCTTATAGATCCTTTACCAAGTTTGTTCAAATAGTGACCCTTGTGTCAAATTTGGCCCCGCCCTAGGGGTCACAGTTTTACATAGACTTATAAAGGGAAAAACCTCTAAATTCTTCTTCTCTAAACTATAAGAGCCATAGGTTTAATATTTTGTATTTAACATCAGCTAATTGTCCTCTACCAAGTTTGTTCAAATGATGACCCTGGGGTCAAATTTGGCTCCGCCCAAGGGGTCACAGTTTTACATAGACTGATATAGGGAAAAACTTAAACAAGAGGCCCAAGAGGGCCTGTATCGCTCTACTGGCTATATAGAGTATGTGGTTGGGAACATAACATCGATATGTGCAACTAGGCTTGGTACTGATCATTCCTGCCAAGTTTCACTGAAATCCAGCACGGGGTTCAGGAAAACTAGTCCTGATAAAGTTTTTGTATAAGGGGCCATAACTCTGTCAAAAATCATTGAACTGGAACACGGCGATGACATGCGTAACTAGTCAACTGATCATCCCTGCAAAATTTCGTTGAAATCCGGCCAGGGGTTTAGGAGAACTAGTCCGGACAATGTTTGTATACTAAACCCTTTAAAGTGCCATAACTCCGCCAAAAAATCATTCAACCGTAACACGGCGATGATATGCACAACTAGGCCTGGTACTGATCATCCCTAAACATCTTCACTGAAATCCGGCCATGCGTTCAGAAGGGACTTATCTCGCCAAAGTTCGATACTAAAACATTTAAAGGGCCATAACTCTGTCAAAAATCATTCAACTGGAACACGGCGATGGTATGCATAAGGTACCGACCATTTTGATTTCTGGGTGGTGGTGGTGGGGGTGTGGGGTGCAGTTGGGGTGGGGGGGGGGTGGGGGGGGGGGGGGTAGGGTGGTTGGGATTTCTTTTGAAAAAATATTCTGGCCCTTAAATTGTTGAAAATATCCTGGCTCTGACCTGAGGGGAAAAAATAAACAGTCCCTCAAATTGTTGAAAAAGAATAATCCAGCTTCTCTCATGTTCTTAGAAAAAAAAAATCCTGTTGGGAGTCCAATTGGGAAAAAAATAATCTGGCTCCCTATTCAGTATATGATAAATGTAGATCTACTCCATTAGCCACTGGATTCAACATGGAAATGTTTAACCACAATCTGGCTACATCCACAGCTTCTGCTCAGATGTTTATCGAAATCTCCAGTTGAAATGAGTTTAGAAGACTGTGAGTGATAGTATTCATGGTTGTCATAAATGTGATGTACATAGATCATGATAGTAATAAATATGGTATGCATTAGTCATGGTAGTTATAAATGTGATAAATGTGCTATACACTGGCAATGGCGGTAGTAAATGTGTTGTATAACGTGTTATAAAGTGGTCATGGTAGTACATTTGGTATACGAGAGGCTCCCCACTTATATTTGAACACTTTTGCTAAAGGTGGATTTTTTCAGCGGAAGTGATTGTCATAAAAAATACGTGATTTAATGATGTGAAACTGTCATTTAGAACGTATGCATTTAAAAATAATATCCAATTTCACGCGGTCCTTTTTAAATTGCATTTTGAATAAGGTGTACACCATTTTCTAATTTGAAGCCTATATGTTGCTGTTGCCGTGGAGTTTTACCTTAAACCAAATAATTTCACTAAAATCATATCATAATTGTTTAAACCTGTGTTTATAATTTAAATATGATCGTATGTTTTATTTTAAGACAAAAACATAGATGCTGAATTAAAAGCTCGACTTTTTATCGCAATATTAAAACATTGACAGATAATAGGAAAATTTGCTCCTGTGTTACTGATAATTTTATAAATTAACCAAAATAACTGTTTTTATCATATTTTGTGATATAAAAACATGAACAGTTATTGTTGATGTTTATCATATATGTATATCGTATACCTTATAAAGATATATTTGGTAAACAAATATATTATTTTTATCATTATTTGCAAATGTGTGTGTTTTGACCCTAACTTTTAAGTTATATATTTTTCTATCTTTTCTTTTGAGAAACTTATGAGACTTGTTTTTTTATAGCGGAGGAAGTCACAAAAATGCCTGCAGTTAATGTTTTGAACTAGACGCTTTCGTAAATTTAGTCATTTTCATAGTTGAATTTCATGTTAATTTTCGCTAAAATCTTGAAAATCGACAAATTAAAAAAAAAGGCATATTACACTTCTCTACGTTCAGGCATGGACATATCGGATTACTAAAACCTTTAACGATATTTTAAAAGCATTTGTGTTAAAATTTGTATTGCAGTTATTTTTATAATTGACGATTTTTGCTTCAAAATGTCATTCTCTACCAATTTTCAAAAATGCGGATACAGCAACATTTGGAAGCACACAATAGTGCATGTCATAATGTTTCATATCGAAGGAATCATTAGACTTGACATTACAATCAACATATTCGGCGAGAATTTCAAGATAGTTGATTCAGTTACACCATAAAAGTGTTCAAATATAAGTGGGGCGCCTCTCGTACATTGGTCATGGTAGTAATGAATGTATCTTCATATAAAGTCATGGTTATAATAAATTTGGAAAACATAAGTCATGGCTGTAATAAGGCCATTATTTTTTTATATAAATTTGATTTACGAACCCTCCTACCACAAAACGAAATTAGGTATTTTATTTTTCCATAGGGAAATTAGTTTATTGTTTTTACCTCCTCCCAGATTTTAATAGAACATTTCATTCCCTTCCTTTAAATTAAAATAATTAAAATATTTACCACATTTTTATTTTTATTTGTTTCTCTTTCTCCTACAGCAATTCTCTGTCTTGATGGTTCGTAAAACAAATAATAAAAAATAATGGCTTATGTGTTATACATTGGTCATAGTAGTATGTAAATATTGCTATCCTGTGAGGGTGACGGTGAATATTTGTAAACCTTCTAAGGTTATTTGTTCTATAATACTGAAAAATATGTTTGAAAAAGAAATTTGGTCCTGCTAAATATTCCTTTGAAATAAAACAGGAGAAAACATTGTTACTAATTTGTCGGTTCCAAATCACTATTCTCAGCACATAGCTAGAAAATAAATTTCTGCGGATGGTTCTTTTGTGTTCTTTCGAAATCTTCAGCTGTGAACTCATGCGTAAAATTTTCAAATCATCTTCAGAAGGTTGTACAAACTGTGTTCGCCATTTTAGTAAATGTTCACTGATTTTTATTTGCATATGTATATACATACACTGTTCAGCATAGGACATTGTTTTGACTTCACAATCATAAGACAGTACAATTTATACTGGGGTGACATTACAAAAAATACTATCATTCAGTGACTCACTCCATGGAGACATTACAATCGATATGAGATATTAAAACATGGGAAAATAACAGTATTTAACATTTGTGTTTGACATTCATTATTAATAAATATTAAATATGATATCAGTGGTCATGGTAATAATAAATGTAGTATGCATAGCTCATGGTAGTCGTCATGGTAGTAATGAATGGGGTATTTAGTGGTCATGGTAGTAATTTAGAGGAGCAAACGGGGCTCACATAGAAAGCAGACAAGCATAACTAAAGATTAAAACTAGCACATGGCATTCCATCCACCATATATGGAAATATCCATATTAAACAAGAATTGTTAAAAGGACAGCATGCATGCTCCACTATTCAAAGTCAATTTTAAACAAGGCCACTGACACTTCTGTCTCACCAACCATGGTGCCAGTTCATTCACAAAGGTCAAGTATTAATTGTGGAGGTTAGATGATGGTGATGTGAGGGTGTAGAGGGGGACGCGGAGGTGTTGGTCAGTAGTGTTGGGAATCGGCTGAAAATTCATGATCGATTATCTGAATATTTAACCGACTGATGATCGATCATTAATCGATTTAACATGGCTGCTATTAAAGACAAGTGTAAGCCTTTCTCAGATTAAAATGAAGAAACAAAATCACATTTCAAGTACGTTCTGGTAATAAAGGAACAGAATAAAACTGACCAACATATATTTTAAAAAATAAGTTGTGATAACCGCTATAAATATGTGATTACTTGTTGCACAATTATAACTCTTTTTTTTCTGGTATACTTTAGTAGAAGAGAATGAAATAAGCCATAATTTTCAACAACCGAGTAAAGTCGTTCATGAACGTTTTTAATCGAATAATCAGATCAAAGGCATAACTGATGTTCGATCAAATCGATTAATCGGAACAACGCTATTGGTCAGTTATCATATACCAAATATCGAAGAAAGACCTTCAATACCCAAGAATGAATATGAGGGAGGGTGGGGGAAGAGAACAGGATGCAGACATGGTAACTGAAGAGAAACCAAAAGAATAAACAAATATTTGTCTATTTATCTGCGGTGATGGTGATGTAGGAGTGGGGAAGGTGTGGGCGTTTATGGGGCTAATGATATTTACAGGCTTGCCATTGTCATTGGATGTATGCAGTGAGTTTCATTGAAATATATGAAGCTGCTTAAAAAACTTTAACTGAAATTCTAAGTTGAAAAAACAAACATCATCTGGCTAAAATTCAATAAAAAGTTATGAAACATGTTTCTGTAAGTGTTCTTGCTGACTCTGAGTGACACTTGTCAACCTCCTTTGACAGAGATATATGGCTATTAATAAGTGGGTATTGAAATAAATGGATTGCCAGGAAATAAAATAAAATAAATTCTAAGTCGAAAAGGGGCTACATCTTTTCTAAAATACAATACAGAAACTATTTATCCAGCAAAAGGGCCATAGTTTTGCTAAAATGCAATACAGAGTTATGGAACATGTGTCTACTAGCATCCATGCTTTACTGAAGTTGTATTAATAAGTAACAATCACCAGAATGTTGAAATTGAAAAAGGAACATAACTGTGCTTAAATGCAATACAGAGTTTAATATGAACATGTGTCTACTAGCGCCCGTGTTATTCGAAGCTTTACTGAAGTTTTGTTGATGTACGACTTTCAGTTGTTAAAATATATGGACTTGTCAAAAAAGAACATTTAAACCAAAAATTCAAAGTAAGAAAAGTGTCATGATAATACAGAGTTATGGAACATGTGTCTACCAGTGTCACTGATGGTACTGATGATATATTTCAAGTTTCACTGTCCAGTGGTTGCTGAAATAATTGGACTTTTCTTTTTAGTTATTACAACTGAAAACCAACGTCGACGCAGACGTTGAGTAGATCTACAACAGCTCTTCTTATTCTACGAATAGTAAACGTTGACCAAAATATATATTCCAGACAAAGTTTGTGTATTAAACCTATATTCTGAACTTCCATGAAAGCAAAATTGTGATGACCTATAACATATGCAATAAACGCAGATCAAAACATCAACTAATAAAACATATTAGCAAATAACATATCATATGAAATGTGCAATATGTGGTAAAGGCAAACATCCAATCGGTTGTTCCTTAACATGTATGTTTATGCTTCTTATTTATAGCTGAACCCTATGGGTATGGGTTCCCCTCACATAGGGGGAGAGGTTGCAATATCAAATATATCTTTTTTTTTTTGATAGTTTTGTTTATTCCTTTGGTGCATGAGAAGTTTGGTTGGATGGTTGGGGTGGGGGTGGAGAGAGGAGGCCGGTCCTCTTTCTAATGAATTAGTTCTGTTGTTTGTTTGTTCTTAAAATATAACATTGATACTCATCCAATGATTTAAACAAAAAAGAGTAAATATGTGTGTTGTAAGTCTGACAACATGCCCACTTCAATCAACACCCACCCACCAGCACTCATCAGCAGATTTTTAAAAACAGTGGTTTTACTTCTTTACTTCAAACCATATAAATATTTGACCCAATTTACATCCTCAACCCCAACCCCCACGCACGCCCAGCACAACTCCCCCACCTGGGCACACCTCTAAGGTGGAAACACTGAAATTGTTTGATATGCGTTTAAATTTAAAGAAAAACAAATAGAAAAATGACACTGTAATTGAATTTTGTGTATATTGGACCTTTTTACGCCCCTAAAAAAACACCGCCCCTCCTCCCCCACACCCCCCTCCCAACACTCACACCTTACACACAGAGGAAAAAAACCATATTATTATACATTGTAATACCTTCATCAAAACGTTCGTTTGAGACATCATTTAAACAAAAGGCCCAAGAGTGCATGTATCGCTCTACTTGCATCCAGGGTGTGGTGGGTGGGGTGGGGTTGGGTGGGCCGATAGAAGGATTGTATATAAGATATGGCAGTATCAAAACAGTTTTTATAAAGTGTCTTCAATCACCAAGATATAGGGGGAGAGATGTATTTGGCTCAAGTATGGCTAGCTTTAAAATTAATCAAACTTTCGTTAATATAAACACTCAAACCAAGTTTGACATGTGACCCAGGGGCGAGGCCAAATTTGACTCCAGGGTCACCATTTGAATAAACTTGGTAGAATTCCATCAGCTGAGTGTAAATACAAAATAGTAAGCCGTTGGCTCTTGTAATTTCAGGAGAAGAAGATGTTTGAAGTTTATCCCTATGTAAGTCTATGTAAAACGTGACCTCGGGGACAGGGCCAAATTTGACTCCACTGGGTCACCATTTGATCAAACTTGGTAGAGGACCATAAGCTGATGGTAAATACAAAATATTAAACCTCTGACTCTAGTAGTTTCAGAGAAGATTTTTTTTTAAGTTTGTCCCTATATAAGTCTATGTAAAACATGTGACCCCAGGAACAAGGCTAAATTTGACTCCAGGATCACCATTTGAACTAACTTGGTAGAGGACAATAAGCTGATGGTAAATACAAAATATTAAACCTCTGGCTCTTGTAGTTTTAGAGAAGAATTATTTTTTTAAGTTTTTCCCTATGTTACTCAATGTAAAACATGTGACCCCTGGGGTGGGGCCAAATTTGACCCCAGGGTCACCATTCAAACAAACTTGCCAAATTTGACCCCAGGGTCACCATTCAAACAAACTTGGTAGAGGAGCATAAACTGAGTGTAAATACAAACTATTAAACCTTTGACTCTTGTAGTTTCAAGTTTGGCTAGCTTTAAAATTAATCAAACTTTCGTTAATATAAACACTCAAACCAAGTTTGACATGTGACCCAGGGGCGCGGCCAAATTTGACTCCAGGGTCACCATTTGAATAAACTTGGTAGAAGTCCATCAGCTGAGTGTAAATACAAAATAGTAAACCGTTGGCTCTTGTAATTTCAGGAGAAGAAGATGTTTGAAGTTTATCCCTATGTAAGTCTATGTAAAACATGTGACCTCGGGGACAGGGCCAAATTTGACTCCAGGATCACCATTTGAACTAACTTGGTAGAAGACAATAAGCTGATTGTAAATACAAAATATTAAACCTCTGGCTCTTGTAGTTTTAGAGAAGATTTTTTTTTTAAAGTTTTTCCCTATGTTACTCAATGTAAAACATGTGACCCCTGGGGCGGGGCCAAATTTGACCCCAGGGTCACCATTCAAACAAACTTGCCAAATTTGACCCCAGGGTCACCATTCAAACAAACTTGGTAGAGGAGCATAAACTGAGTGTAAATACAAACTATTAAACCTTTGACTCTTGTAGTTTCAGAGAAAACGATTTTATAGGTTTTTCCCCATATATAAGTCTATGTAAAACTGTGACCCTGGTGTGGGGCCAAATTAGACCCCATGGTTACCATGATTGAATGATTTTGGAAGAGTTATGGCCCTAAAAGTTTTAGCAAACTTTTTCTGGACTAGTTCTCCTGAACCCATGGCCGAATTTCAACAAAACTTTGCAGGGATGATCAGTTCCAAGCCTAGTTGTGCATATCATCACCGTATTCCGGCTGTAAGATTTTTGGCGGCGTTATGGCCCTTTATAAAGATGACACAATTACCTCTAGATACTACTATAACTTAATAAGGAAACCCCGGCAAGAAATGTTAGGGTTAAACACAGTTTACACATTATTTTACATGTGAAATGGACATAACGGCTGTCAGCATTTGGGTCCCATGGGAGCCCATAGAGTATTAGAACCATAATGACTTATGCAGCCCTTAATATAATACTATAAGGAAGCTCATGGGACAAGTTCATTGAATTCTGTTTAGAGGATTTAAATTGGAAAAAAAGACAGTTGACAAGCTTAAATACAAAAACATATTTTTTTCTTAGTATAGAAAGGGGCCATTATTTTTTGAACAAGCAATCGTTAGAACCGATGGATGTTCCCGAATAAAGGTACACAAGTGAAATACAATCGAATGGAAAATGTAGGATGAGTTGAGCTTACAAAGTGCTATAATTTTTAAAAAAATGCAAAGTTCTGTAACTCAGCCCATTTCCTTTTTAACCAAAACATCTTGAAAATATGCGCTACAGAAATAATACTGATACTTCCTATAAAGTGTTATGGATATCAGATGAAAATCTTCAGAGGAATTGAGCGGACAAGCTTTAGAATTGAAAAACGTCAATGTCCCGTAACTCAGCCAAATATCATTCAACCGGAACCTCCCGACCATATACACTACTAGACATCATACTGATACTTCCTATAAATTTTCATGAAAATCGGATGAAAAACGTAGGAGTAAAGTAGACAAAAAAGCGTGACAGGCGGGCATACGGACGTACATACAGACGTTCTAACGAATCAGTATTTATGTGGCTAACCCTTTTGTTATTCTAGCCATGCAACATATTTTTTAGCCACATAACAGAAACCAAATAAATAGCATCTTTTGTTCTCTATAGTTCTCCTATTCACCTAAGTATTGATTCGTAAGCTCGGACATACGGACAGACGTATGGACGATGCACTACGGCATAAGCTAATGAATGTGCTAGAGTGTAAACAAGGCTTAATATTGCATTTTCAGCAAAACAAGGGCCATACCTCTGGTGTTACTATTCCGATCTGGCTGTTTTTTTTTTAACTAATCCGAGCTTTCATTGATATAAAGACACTCGCAACGTTTTGTAAAGATCCGATTAAAGAAGTCCCTATCGCATAAGCTCTGTTGGCCTTCGGCCAGTAGAGCTAAAAACTACAGTGTATTGGTTTGTAGCAGGCTGGGATCTAGGGGAAACCTAATAGCCCCAAAAAAGTTTGTTCCTCCGCAATACAGTGTGTGTGTGTAATTAATTGTTAGGATTAGAGTCCCTCTACCATTAGAGTCATGAGAAGAATTATACCCCACCCAGCACATTATCCTGACACCTGGTCGACAAGTCCTAGCACCTCCCATTATTTGCTCATCACGCAAGAGTGACAAGTAACTTATCATTTTTAAAGTGTTTGGTATAATGTGGTAACGGGGAATCGTGCCCAGGGCAACATAACCAACAACCTCCCAAATGCAAGGCTAACGCTCTGCTAAAGTGTGTGTGTGTGTGTGTGTGTTTGTGCGTGCGTGCGCGTGCGTGCGAGCGTGTGTTCGTGGTTATAAGGATAATAGCCCCTCAGCCATTAAACCACTAGAACGTCCTAAAGGTATAGGTGCAATAGAATTTGGACAGTAGACCTCTGGTACATTGCATATATGTGCGTTTGTAACGCTAAGGATTATAGTCCCTCCGCCCTGACAGCTACCAGAGAATCCAGGTACAGCTGGGCACAATGGAGTGTGCACTTTTGTGTGAGTGGTTGTGTGTAGTGCTATGTATCTATCTGCAGTCTACTTGAACTAGATATAGTTCTGCCACACTGGAATACCACACTGTAGTACGGTACATGATACCAAACCAAGTCACTTTATTCTGACACCGGGCCAACCAGACGTATTACTACCCATTCTTTGCTCATGAAGCAAAGGTTACAAGTAACGACTATCATTTTAAAGTCTTTGGTCTAACCCACAACCTCCTGATTGCAGGCCAGACACTCTTTGGGTCACCATGGCGACCATTTTGATTATTCGATGATAACGAAATACACAAATTTGATAGAGACCAACTTAAGGAACATGTATGATATTTCATTAGAATGGAATAAGAGGTTTCGGAGGAGATGTCGTAACGGAAGGACGGACGACGGACGAAAAGTGATATCATAAGCTCGCCTGGCCTTTGGCCAGTAGAGCTAAAAGATCCTATATAACTCTTTAAGGGGCCGCGGTTGCCTAGTGAAAAGCATGTTGACCTTTGAATCAGATCACATTGTTCCTTAGGCAAGACACTTTCCTTAACCTCGTCTGTCAGATGGGGATCTCGTGTATAAGAGTCTATTCTCAGAGAACGTTAAAGAACCATAGGAATCGATTCGATAATAAGAGTAGGGTAGTGTTCCCTGATTTCCATGTATCCTTTCCCTCCCTCTGGGGTGGCTCTAAATAACCTAAACAATGCGTTGATGAGCTATTAAACAAGAGTTTTATTCAAACAAAGTGGTAGAGGACAATAAGCTTATGCTACATGCAATGTATGAGAGCTCTATGCTTTGTGGTTTCAGAAGATGTTTCTTCCCTATATAAGTCTATGTAAAACAAGGGATCCCTGCGGTGAGATCAAATTAGACCACAGGTTCATCATTTGAATAAATTTGGTAGAAGCGTATGCAACATGTATGCACAATATTAAGACTTGCGCTTTAAAAGGATAAGATGTTTTCCTATACACATGTGACTCTATGAGGGCACACATTTTACCCCAAGGTCATGATTTAACAAAACAACAACAACAACAACAAAGATCAGTTAATCAGATAATCTAGGATGTTAACAAAGCAAAACAAAAACATTTTTCAATAATGCAAGGGTCACAACTCTGATGTTACTATGCAAATCGTGCTGGTATTTCATTCTCGTATGCACTTTCAATGATATCAACCCTCTGACCCAGTTTGGTAAGGATCAGATAAGATCAAACTAAAAATTAACCATCTGACAAAGTTGCAAAAGTTCACATAGGAGTACATGATGGAGCTAAAGTATTATCGAAGCAAAATATGGCATTTCCAAATAAATTAAGGGCCATAACTCTGGTGATACTGCTCTGACAGGTCTATTTGAATGGGTTTGAGCTTTTTTCATATGGACAATCTGGCCTAGTTTACATAAGCTTGTTTTGCCTTTGGCTTAAAGAGCTAAAAATAATTACCAGAGCTGCAGATGTCAATTGGTCTCTTTCTTCAGTCATCTTAGTCAGCTGTGACTGCAAGTTAGATATCATTCCTTCCCGATCCTATCAATAGACAAATGTTACACAATGTACAGTTGAATAACACATAAATGGACAATACATTCGGCTTTCATGTAGTTTATTATTAAAACAATGAGAATTACATTACTTCTTAAGTTTGGATACACTATGTATGACAGAAGCATTACTATCGCAACCAATCTGTCATGTTGTCAGAGCACGCCAAAACAAAAATGATATATTATGAATCCCGCTTGCTTTGTAGTATTAGTAGTTGGGAATGTAGCGACACAGCCAACCACCTTTATTATTGAGAGATCTGAACAACTTGAATAAGGGTGAAAGAATTCTCAAAATCGGATGATAAACAAAGAAGATTTATCATCCGATTTACATATATATTTTTTTTAATTCGATTACAAAATGAATTGTAATCCATTTATTCAACCCGTAATAGATTTGTAAGGGTCGGGGTGGGCTACACCTCAACATACCGTACAGATATGTAAGTAATATGGATCATATTTATATATAAACAGTTTTCACAGATACATAAATACACAAATGCATATCATGATTAAAAGTTGTATAAATTGAGTTTTTTTTTTAACATCTTTACAATTTCAAAAGAAGATTTAAAATACACTTTTCTGAAAGAGGGACTCTGCAATCCAAGGATCTTTCAAAAGTTTTATTTGCAAATAAATCAGATTGCTGTGTGTCCCTTTTACTCTTGAAAGCAGAAAATATTTACAATTACCAAGATATTTATTTTGCTAATTTAATACGCCTTCATTGATAATTGTAAAGATGTTTTTTTGTGTTTTGTTTTAGAAAACCCAGCATATATATTTTACCTAAAGAATTGTTTAATGTAGATAAATGCAATGATGAAATACATCAAGTACGAATGTTTCAGTTTTTATGCAAATCCACATACTATCTCTGCTGAGTTTTACTATACAGTAGTTGATTATGTGAAAAAAAATGCTGTTATCCAAAAACATTTGTTAAGAAAAGACAAGATCTATATATGGGGGTGTGACTCTTCATTATTCAGTGGGAACAGCGGGGAACATAATTTAACAGATATAACTACATATTTCTTGGGAACTTTTTTTTATTCTGAATCAAAGATGAGAAGAAAACAAGATAGATGTGTTGCACAGTGTATACATTAGGTATGACAGAAGCATTACAATGGCAACCAATCTGTCATGTTGTCAGAGCACGCCAAACCAAAAATGATATATTATGAATCCCGTTTGCTTTGTAGTATTAGTAGTCGGGAATGTAGCGAAACAGCCAACCGCCTTTATTATTGAGAGATCTGAAAAACCTGCATACGGGTGAAAGAATTCTCAATATCGGACGATAAACAAAGAAGAATTATCATCCGATTTTTGTTTTTGATCATTCTTTCACCTTTTCCCAATTTTTGCTGTGTCGCTACATTCCCTTTAAAAAGGCGCGAAACGTCATGATATTTTGTTAGATGTCCTTTCCGTTATTAACGTCATTACATTTAAGTTTTTAGCCTTTTTGGTTAAACATTATGCGCTATACTATAATAAAGGATATTGCATATTCAATAGCCCACAATTATTTTAGTTATCTTGACCTGATTCCTAGCATACTGTTTTCCTGCGGTGATCGTTTCAAGGGCGACTCGTACGAATTGCGAATAGAGGTGAGTCGAAAAAAGTGAGGACGAAGTGCGGCTTTTTCATTCGGAACATTTTGGTGAAATGACTGAAAGCATCCAATCGTGAACGCTCGGCCAATCCCGTCATTCCTCGGGATTCCGCCTCGTGTGTATCACGGCGCTTCGGTATGTCCAAAATGTTCACATTCTGTTAGCCGGAAAGCAACGGCACAGAAAATAGTGCACTGTTGCTAAGCTGTTGCTACATAAACATTATGGCCGCTTGCCACACGTGTTGATGTATGATTTGCGTTGCATGTTTGTTATTTACAATAAAGATGAAGGTTTTCTCACTGCTTTCACGTAAATAAACCATAGATGGAGCAATCGGCTAAATGACATTGCAAAATGTTGAAGATAACTTTGATTTTGAATGCAAATTCGTTTTTGGCGGAAATCTGACGCGCGTCACGCTAGTATGACGTAACCAATATGGAAACCTGCGTATTACATTCGAGTCATGCTGCGAAGCAGTGTACGAGATGTTGCGAATGTGAAAGCATCTTGTCTGTAATTAAACTAAACTTCAATTGTTTGGTTTTGAACACGTGGAGACGTATGATAATTAATATGTTCGGTAGCGGTAAGCCTCTTTAGGGCTAAAGCGCCTACGTTCGGCGAGTGTTGTTAACGGCAGCAGAAAACGTATGCAACTTTCAGCGTTGAAACTGAAACTTGAAAAATGATGGGACACATGCAGGACCCTCGGTTAAAAATTGTTTGTACGAACGGCGAGGTGTGACACGTGGCTTAAAAAAAAAAAAGTTTTGTTATTGTACCTGCATTTATAGGAGTAGTATGGCTAAGTTGTTACACGTATAAACAGTTCTATTTTTTACGTGGTTTTGAAATAAATTATCTGAGCACTGCATTTTAAGTTTTAAAGACTTAGAATTATTTTGGAAAAGTGGAGATGTATTTGCATTGGTTGCTATGAATTATTATAAAAAGTTGCTGTTTACAACACCTCTAGTGTTGGTAGGCTGTGGCATGCTTCCTATAAGTCTCCACGCGGCCTGTATGTATGGATGGATGGTTTGAAAAGTTTGTATAAAACTTCCATATAACACAGGAGCAGACGTTTGTTTTGGCAATGCTCGCGTGCTGTCTTGTCATGTTTTGGATATTTGAAGAAGAAATTATGCTAAATAAGTATTATAATGAAACACATACAGATGTTCAACATTAAATATATAGGGTGGTCCCACAGAAATATCACTCTGACAGTACAGAGTTTGGTTTTGATGTAGTACTCGGATATTGTGTAACTCTTTCAAAGCAACATCCGACATAACGTAACTTTCTTTTTTTGTATATATATATATAGGCTTTGTAAGCAATGAAATGATTGTCGGAAAACATGGAACAGCTTAGTATATGTTTCAGAACATTTTATTCATTGAGATTTAACCATATTTCATGGATTATATTTTAGAATAATATTATAATGAAATAAATTAATAGTATTGACGATATGTCTTTTGAAACGAGTTGATATTTGCAGAAATATGTTAAATATTATTCTAACAAGGCAAGTGTGCATAAATTTATATTTGATAATTTTCAGAAATTGGAGTCAAGTGTTTGAGCATACTTGTGTCAGGTGATATAATGCTGTGTGTTGTGGTACTTGGCTGAATGGTACAGTAGTGGAGCAGAAACACTGGTTGAAAGATAATCAAAAAAGTACTTTATTAATACTTTGTATGAAGAAAAAAGTACAGTTCAGGGTTCGAATTTAGCACTCACAAACTTGTAAAATGCTAGTTGATTTGAGCATCTACGAACTGAAATGTTCAGCATTCACAAGAAACTGCGAGTGCAACTTTTCTGTATAAAGTTAGCATGATTGAAAGATTGATAAAATACGAGTAAGAATGCAACTTTGCTAGTTGGAAAAATTCGCATTCGCAAAAATAAGCAAGTGAGTTAATTGTTAATTTTACCCAGGTTACCGTATTGATTGGGGACCGGTGTCCAGTCAGAAAATAAGCCTCTTTCAATAAGAGGAGTATACCTTATACTATATATGGAACTGGTGTCGGGTTGACACAGAACATATTGATGTTATATGGAGCCGGGGTTTGTCAGACATGTAACATATTTCATATTTGTTATATGCAGCTGGTGTCGGGCCGAGATAGAATGCATGTAGGTTTATTATATGTAGCCGGTGTCGGGCCCACAAAAATATTATTCATGATATATGAAAACGGTGTCAGGCCGGCAAAGAATTTATTGATGATATATGGGGTCGGTATTGGATAAGGGACTACGAAGTATAATTTTATGGCGTAACGGTGGTTGGTGATATACTGTGAAGCAAATGCAGTTGAAATTTTCAGCACTCACAAACAACTGTGGGTTCATTTTTTCTGTATAAAGTTAGCAAGATTGAAAGATTGATCAAAACATCAAACTAAATAATTAAAAATGAAATAATTCAATGTGGTATAAGTTTATGAAGATCGACAGAATACATTGGGAAAGTTATGGTTAGAGATTTTATTTAACGGCGTAAAATAGGTTGGTGATGTAATGTGAAGGGTATAAAATAAAATGAGGTATGACATATTTTAGAAACATGTAGCAATTTGGTGATCATTGCTTAAAAAATGTAACACACACTTTTAAAAAGTGCAATTGATGGATTGATGGAAAGCTCTATAGTGCTTTGAAGCATACAAATTGAATATGGCTATACTAACATGATGATTTTCTATGATTTAATATAATTTATAAAATTAATTAGGGCTGATCAACAAATATGGTTATTTAAATAGTGGTCAGGGTTCTGCCTGAAATACTATTTCAAAGGAAGATCTAGTGCGTAGCTCCCTTGGGACCCCTAACGTTTGGAAAATATTATAAACAGACCATAAAGGTAAAAAGTCCTAAATGATATCAACTATGTTTTGGAAAGGTATGTCGTGTCTGGTATGGACTGTGATATGAACAAGTTTGTCCTGTTTGAAATGGACAATGTTATGAAAATATATGATATGAAAATGGAGGTCCTGTCTGGTATGGACAATGATATAAAAAAGGTATAAATAAGTCCTATCTGGCATTGACTATGATATTAACTAGAAAATGTGTCCAATGGACCCGAATGCTCCGCTAAAGGATTATCGGTTGCTTACAAAATGGAGTAGCAAAATGTTAAGTGTAATATTAAAAGGCAAGTTATATGGACCCGATTTGGGTAGGAACATAATGGTGCCATATAGATGTAAGTGTGTATGAAGTTTGAATGCTGTAAGGCTTTTGGTATGTGCGTAATTGACTAAATAAACAAAAGGGCCAATATAGCCCTAAATCGATCACCTGAGTATTGGCCAATTATCCAACTTCTTCGAAATCTTATGGTCATATACAATCTGTGCAATTTTGGTTAAGATTGTTCACGAAATATGGCCTCTGTTGTGTTAACAACATTGATATAAAGACACTGACAAAGTTTGGTAAAGATCAAAAACAAAATTAAGGTGCTAGAGTGTAACCCCTGGGGCAGGCCAAATGTGACCCCAGGGCTACGTGTAATATATGAGAGCTGTGTGCCTTGTGGTTTCAGAGAAGAAGAGTTTTTAAGTGCTATCCTATACAAGTCTATGTAAAGCATGTGACCCCTTTTGAATAAACTTGGTAAAGGACCATAAGCTCATAGTAACTGCAAAATATTAAACCTCTGGCTCTTGTAGTTTCAGAGAAGAAGATTTTTTAAAACGTTTTACTATATAAATCTATGTAAAACTGTGACGCCCGGGACGGGGCCAAATTTGACCAAACTTGGTAGATGACCATATAATCTTATAGTAAATGCAAAATATTAAACCTCTGGTTCTTGCAGTTTCAGAGAAGAACATTTTTTAAAAGGTTTTCCCTATACAAGTTGATGTAAAACATGCGACCCCTGGGGCGGGGCCAAATGTGACCACAGGGTCACCATTTTAACAAACTTGGTAAAAAGACTATAAGCTTATAGTAAATGCAAAATATTAAACCTCTGGCTCTTGTATTTTCAGAGAAGAAGATTTTATAGCTGATGCTACTTGTAATATATGAGAGCTCTGTGCCTTGTAGTTTCGGAAAAGATGATTTTTTTTTTAAAGATTTTTCCTATATAAGTCTATGAAAAACATACAAAATCTCAATATACAAAGTTTGGACCCCCAGGGCACGGCCATTTTTAACCCCGGGGACTTCATTTGAACAAACATGACAGTCTAGGCATTGGCGATCAGTTTTAAAAGAAAAAAATTGTCGAAATCTGTCCAGCGGTTCTTGAGAAGATTTTTTAAGGTTTTGATCATATATGGTAATGGCGGCCATCTTGGATGTCGCGCTAACTTAATTTTAACAAATCTAAAAAACATTCATCTAAGGATCATCCATGTGAAGCTTGGTCAAAACTGGCCAAGCGGTTTCTGAGGAGAAGTCGTTTGAAGTAAAAGTTAACGATGACGGACGACGGACGAAGAGTGATCCAAATAGGCTCAGGTGATCTAAAAACATTAATGTAAAATTTAATGTAAATTAACAAAATGTAAAACTAGGTCAAGGTCATTGATATGGACCTGATTTGCGTAGGAACATATTGCTGTCATATAGATGTAAGTGTGTATGAAGTGTAAAAGGTGTACTGCTTCTGGTAACAGAGTAATGGACATATTAAAAAAATTGAATGTAAAATTTCAATTTAAATAACAAAGTGCTAAAGGTAGGTCAAGGTAATTCATATTGATCCACTTTTCATAGGAACATATCGTCATGTAGTTATCAACATTTGGAAAGTTTGAAAGCTCTAAGGCATCTGGTGTTGGAGAAATGCACTTCACAAAACACTTTGATGTAAAAACTTGAATGAAGACATTTGATGTAAATTAATAGTGTAAAAAGTAGGTCAAGGTCATTTATATTGACCTGATTCGGGTAGGTACATATTGCTGTTATACAGATGTAAGTGTGTATACAATTTGGAAACTGCATGGCTTTTGGTATCTGAGGAGCTGAGTTAATAATAAAATGTGAATGTAAAACTTCAATGTAAATTAACAAAGTGTAAAAAGTAGACCAATGTCATTTATATTGACCTGATTCGGGTAGGAACATATTGCTGCCATATAGCTGTAAGTGTGTATGAAGTTTGAAAAGTGTAAGGCTTTTGGTATCTGATAAATTGACCTTATAAAATATTTGAATGTAAAAAACGGGACGTACGGATGTACGAACGTACGGACGTGATTTACGGAAGTGGCGTACGTTCGGACGGACAAGGGTAACACTCTATGCCCACACCACCTTTGTGGCGGAGCATAACAAGTACTAAGTCCTGTCTGGTATGGACTGTGATATGAAAAATGTACTATGATAACGGGTTACATACAGAGCCGGAACGCAAAGCATCGGCGGGAAGGTTATGGTACTAATGAGCGGACAGGCACATGCTGCTCGCTGCCCACGATTTACATATTATTAGAAAGCAAAATCAAGGGCTATGCTAAATAAAGTTAAAAAAGGTAAACAAGCTAAAATACGAGCCTCCAACCTTCTAAAGACATCCTCTTGCGGCCGAAATATTCCAAACTCAATAGTTTAAAATAAGATATATATAAATTGGTTGTATCTGCTGTAACAGATGTAAAGTTCTTAAAGGGAACTGATTAAAAAATGTATTGAACAGGAACAATTGTATTTGACCCTACATATTCATACAAGAAAGTCTTAAAATAATTTAACATCGATACGGACAATTAGAGAAATAGAAATATGACGAATATCAGAGGGCGAAAAACGCACGATCATTTAATTTTGGACAATGGAATAACTTCGACAGAAACTAAACATATATTGCATAAATCAATGGCTGGAAGATCAACAGTTTCACGTGCCCTAGTATTCTGGTGGCATAAGAAGTTTAGAGACGGCAGATCTCGTACAGACGATGGTAGCAGTTATGCACGTATCGTACTTTTGACGGTTCTTACCCAGGTAACAAGGCCATTTGTGCTGTGGCCATTGGACGTTCCCTACCCGGGCCATTGTACGTTAGGTATTGCAGTTTATGTTCTGTTTATAAATCTTTATATTCATTTTTACAGGGACACACCTTAATCTTGAAGTTTGTATCAAGCATTTACATTAAATACATGGTAAAATATTATTAATAGTTAGGCATTGCCTTGAATTTTTGTGTTTCTAGCACTTTAGTCAACATAACCTCTCAATCTGTGAATATAATGCATTTCATCACAAATCAAATAATTATGTGTGTGGCCATGTGGAGAATGGAATACGTGGTTTCCTTAATTTTTACCTAGCTTTAGTCATGGTGGCCATCTTGGAAAACTGGCGGCCACGTGAAAACACAAATCTGAAGGGGATTTCCCTAAAGATCATTGTGATTAAGTTTCATTAAAATCTTTCAAGCGGTTTCAGAGAAGATGTCATATGTAGCCTTTTCTTATATAAACCTTTGGTCGCCACGGCGGCCCTTCTGATTATTGGAAGAAAACAAAAAACACAAACTTAATAGACGCCAACCATTGTGATAAAGTTTCAACAAAATCCTTCAAAGATGTCATATTTAACCTTTACCTATATAACACTATGTAAACTTTGGGTCACCATGGCGACAATTTTGATTATTCGACGATAACGAAATACACAAATTTGATAGAGACCATCTCAAGGAACATGTATATGATATTTCATTAGAATGGAATAAGAGGTTTCGGATGAGATGTCGTAATGGAAGAACAGACGACGGACGAAAGCACGCCTGGCCTTTGACCAGTAGGCCTAGAGCTAAAAACTCCTATATAACTCTTTAAGGGGCCGCGGTTGCCTAGTGAAAAGCATGTTGACCTTTGAATCCTCAGATCACATTGTTCGATCCTCGATGACGCCACTGGGTTACTTTCCTGTTCCTTAGGCAAGACACTTTCCTTAGCCTCGTCTGTCAGATGGGGATCTCGTGTATAAGAGTCTATTCTCAGAGAATGTTAAAGAACCATAGGAATCGATTCGATAATAAGAGTAGGGCAGTGTTCCGTGATTTCCATGCATCCTTTCCCTCCCTTTGGGTCGGCTCTAAATAACCTAAACAATGCGTTGATGAGCTATTAAACAAGAGTTTTATTCAAACAAAGTGGTAGAGGACCATACGCCTATGCTACATGCAATGTATGAAAGCGTCAATGCTTTATGGTTTCAGAAGATGTTTCTTCCCTATATAAGGGATCCCTGCGGTGAGATCAAATTAGACCACAGGGTCATCATTTGAATACATTTGGTAGAAGCGTATGCAACATGTATGCACAATATTAAGACTTGCGCTTTAAGAGGATAAGATATTTTAAAGATTGTCCTATATACATGTGACTCTATGCGGGCACACATTTGACCCCAAGGTCATGATTTAACAAAACAACAACAACAACAAAGATCAGTTAATCAGATAATCTAGGATGTTAACAACGCAAAACAAAAATATTTTTCAATAATGCAAGGGTCACAACTCTGATGTTACTATGCAAATCGTGCAGGTATTTTATTCTCCTTTTGATCTTTCAATGATATCAACACTCTAACCCAGTTTGGAAAAAGATCAGATAAAACTAAAAATTAACAATCTGACAAAGTTGAAAAAGTTCACATAGGAGTACATGAAGGAGCTAACGTATTATCGAAGCAAAATATGCAGCTCAAAATATGGCATTTCCCAATAAATTAAGGGCCATAACTCTGGTGATACTACTCTGACACAGGTTTTTCGAATGGGTTTGAGCTTTTTTCATATGGACAATCTGGCCTAGTGTACATAAGCTAGTGTTGCCTTTGGCTTAAAGAGCTAAAAAATAATTACCAGAGCTGCAGATGTCAATTGGTCTCTTTGTTCAGTCACCTTAGTCAGCTGTGACTGCAAGTTAAATACCATTCCTTCCCGATCCTATCAATAGACAAATATTACACAATGTACAGTTGAATAACAAATATATGGACAATATATTCGGCTTTCATGTAGTTTATTATTAAAATAATGAGAAATACTTTACTTCTTAAGTTTGTATACACTATGTATGACAGAAGCTTTACTATCGCAACCAATCTGTCATGTTGGCAGAGAACGCCAAAACAAAAATGATATATTATGAATCCCGCTTGCTTTGTAGTATTAGTAGTCGGGAATGTAGCGACACAGCCAACCACCTTTATATTATTGAGAGATCTGAAAAACTTGAATAAGGGTGAAAGAATTCTCAAAATCGGATGATAAACAAAGAAGATTTATCATCCGATTTATATATATATATTTTTAATTTCGATTACCAAATGAATGGTAATCCATTTATTCAACCCGTAATAGATTTGTAAGGGTCGGGGTGGGCTACACCTCAACATACCGTACAGATATGTAAGTATCATGCATCATATTTATATATAAACAGTTTTCACACATACATAAATACACAAATGCATATCATGATTAAAAGTTGTATAAATGGGGAGTTGTTTTTAACATCTTTACAATTTCAAAAGAAGATTTAAAATACACTTTTCTGAAAGAGGGACTCTGCAATCCGAGGATCTTTCAAAAGTTTTATTTGCAAATAAATCAGATTGCTGTGTGTCCCTTTTACTCTTGAAAGCAGAAAATATTTACAATTATCAAAAAAAAAAAAAAAATTGTGTTTGTTTTACAAAACCTAGCATATATATTTTACCTAAAGAGTTGTTTAATGTAGATAAATGCAATGATGAAATACATCAAGTACGAATGTTTCAGTTTTTATGCAAATCCACATACTATCTCTGCTGAGTTTTACTATACAGAAGTTGATTATGTGAAAAAAAATGCTGTTATCCAAAAACATATGTAAAGAAAAGACAATATCTATCTATGGGGGTGTGACTCTTCATTATTCAGTGGGAACAGCGGGGAACATAATTTAACAGATATAACTACATATTTCTTGGGAACTTTTTTTTTCTGTATCAAAGATGAGAAGAAAACAAGATAGATGCGTTGCAGAGTGTATACATTAGGTATGACAGAAGCATTACTATGGCAACCAATCTGTCACGTTGGCAGAGCACGCCAAACCAAAAATGATATATTATGAATTCCGTTTGCTTTGTAGTATTAGTAGTCGGGAATGTAGCGAAACAGCCAAACCCCCTTTATTATTGAGAGATCTGAAAAACCTGAATACGGGTGAAAGAATTCTCAATATCGGATGATAAACAAAGAAGAATTATCATCCGATTTTTGTTTTTGATCATTCTTTCACCTTTTTCCAAGTTTTGCTGTGTCGCTACATTCCCTTTAAAAAGGCGCGAAACGTCATGATATTTTGTCAGATGTCCTTTCCGTTATTAACGTAATTACATTTAAATGTTTAACCTTTTAGGTTAAACATTATGTGCTATACTATAATAAAGGATATTGCATATTCAATAGATCACAATTATTTTAGTTTTCATGACCTGATTCCTAGCCTACTGTTTTTCTGCGGTGATCGTTTTAAGGGCGACTCGTACGAATTGCGAATAGAGGTGGGTCGAAAAAAGTGAAGACGAAGTGCGGCTTTTTCATTCGGAACATTTTGGTGAAATCAACAGACGTGAGATTGAAAGCATCTTGTCTGCAATTAAACTAAACTTAATTTGTTTGGTTTCGAACACGTGGAGACGTATGATAATTAATATGTTCGGTAGCGGTAAGCCTCTTTAGGGCTTTTAAAGCGCCTACGTTCGGTATATGTTGTTACGGCAGCGGAAAACGTATGCAACTTTCAGCGTTAAACTGAAACTTGGAAGATGATGGGACACATGCAGGACCCTTGGTTAAAAATTGTTTGTACGAACGGCGAGGTGTGACACGTGGCTAAATAAAAATAAGTTTTGTTATTGTACCTGCATTTATAGGAGCAGTATAGCTCAGTTGTTACAAGTATAAACAGTTCTCTGAGCACTGCATTTTAAGTTTTAAAGACTTAGAATTATTTTGGAAAAGTGGAGATGTATTTGCATTGGTTGCTATAAATTATTATAAAAGGTTGCTGTTTACAACACCTCTAGGGTAGGTAGGCTGTGACATGCTTCCTATAAGTCTCCACGCGGCCTGTATGTATGGTGGGATGGTTTGAAAAGTTTGTCTAAAACTTCCATATAACACAGGAGCAGACGTTTGTTTTGGCAATGCTCACGTGCTGTATTGTCATGTTTTGGATATTTGAAGAAGAAATTATGCTAAATAAGTATTATAATGAAACACATACAGATGTTCAACATTAAATATATAGGGTGGTCACACAGAAATATCACTCTGACAGTACAGAGTTTGGTTTTGATGTAGTCAGGGCTTTATATGTCATATAAAGCCCTGATGTAGTACTCGGATATTACGTAACTCTTTCAAAGCAACATCCGACATAACGTAACTTTCTTTTTTTGTATATATATATATGGGCTTTGTAAGCAATGAAATGATTGTCGGAAAACATGGAACAGCTTAGTATATGTTTCAGAACATTTTATTCATTGAGATTTAACCATATTTCATGGATTATATTTTAGAATAATATTATAATGAAATAAATTAATAGTATTGACGATATGTCTTTTGATACGAGTTGATATTTGCAGAAATATGTTAAATATTATTCTAACAAGGCAAGTGTGCATAAATTTATATTTGATAATTTTCAGAAATTGGAGTCAAGTGTTTGAGCATACTTGTGTCAGGTGATATAATGCTGTGTGTTGTGGTACTTGGCTGAATGGTACAGTAGTGGAGCAGAAACACTGGTTGAAAGATAATCAAAAAAGTACTTTATTAATACTTTGTATGAAGAAAAAAGTACAGTTCAGGGTTCGAATTTAGCACTCACAAACTTGTAAAATGCTAGTTGATTTGAGCATCTACGAACTGAAATGTTCAGCATTCACAAGAAACTGCGAGTGCAACTTTTCTGTATAAAGTTAGCATGATTGAAAGATTGATAAAATACGAGTAAGAATGCAACTTTGCTAGTTGGAAAAATTCGCATTCGCAAAAATAAGCAAGTGAGTTAATTGTTAATTTTACCCAGGTTACCGTATTGATTGGGAACCGGTGTCCAATCAGAAAATAAGCCTCTTTCAATAAGAGGAGTATACCTTATACTATATATGGAACTGGTGTCGGGTTGACACAGAACATATTTATATTATATGGAGCCGGGGTTTGTCAGACATGTAACATATTTAATATTTGTTATATGCAGCTGGTGTCGGGCCGAGATAGAATGCATGTAGGTTTATTATATGTAGCCGGTGTCGGGCCCACAAACATATTATTCATGATATATGAAGTCGGTGTCAGGCCGGCAAAGAATTTATTGATGATATATGGGGTCGGTATTGGATAAGGGACTACGAAGTATAATTTTATGGCGTAACGGTGGTTGGTGATATACTGTGAAGCAAATGCAGTTGAAATTTTCAGCACTCACAAACAGCTGTGGGTTCATTTTTTCTGTATAAAGTTAGCAAGATTGAAAGATTGATCAAAACATTAAACTAAATACTTAAAAACTAAATAACTGAATGAGGTATAAGTTTATGAAGATCGACAGAATACATTGGGAAAGTTATGGTTAGAGATTTTATTTAACGGCGTAAAATAGGTTGGTGATGTAATGTGACGGGTATAAAGTAAAATGATGTATGACATATTTTAGAAACATGTAGCAATTTGGTGATCATTGCTTAAAAAGTGTAACACACACTTTTAAAAAGTGCAATTGATGGATTTATGGAAAGCTCTATAGTACTTTGAAGCATACAAATTGAATATGAAAATATATTGCACATCTTATTAGAATTTGGGGGACACATTTTGTAGAAATTTGCTGTGGGGGAAATTCTAAAATTGAAGGTTGGAGGTTCGTCTAAATCAATGACGCATTGTTATATATGTAACTATACGCTAGGGACGAAAAAATGCTGATAACTTACAATTTGTATTTGATAAATCAGAGCAAATAGTCATGCTTAAGGCGACTTCAGGCTATACTAACATGATGATTTTCTATGATTTAATATAATTTATAAAATTAATTAGGGCTCATCAACAAATATGGTTATTTAAATAGTGGTCAGGGTTCTGCCTGAAATACTATTTCAAAGGAAGATCTAGTGCGTAGCTCCCTTGGGAGCCCTAACGTTTGGAAAATATTATGAAACAGCCCATAAAGGTAAAAAGTCCTAATTGATATCAACTATGTTTTGGAAAGGTATTCTCGTGTCTGGTATGGACTGTGATATGAACAAGTGTGTCCTGTTTGGAATGGACAATGTTATGAAAATGTATGATATGTAAATGTAGGTCCTGTCTGGTATGGACAATGATATGAAAAAGGTATAAATAAGTCCTATCTGGTATTGACTATGATATGAACTATAAAATGTTTCCAATGGACCCGAATGCCCCGCTAAAGGATTATCGGTTGCTTACAAAATGGAGTAGCAAAATGTTAAGAGTAATATTAAAAGGCAAGTTATATGGACCCGATTTGGGTAGGAACATAATTGTGCCATATAGATGTAAGTGTGTATGAAGTTTGAATGCTGTTATAAACTTAATAAACAAGATAGCCCTAAATCGATCACCTGAGTATTGGCCAATTATCCAACTTTTTCGAAATCTTATCGTCATATACACTCTGTGCAAATTTGGTTAAGATTTTCACGAAATATGTCTCTGTTGTGTTAACAACATTGATATAAAGACACTGACAAAGTTTGGTAAAGATCAAATACAAAATGAAGGTGCTAGAGTGTAACACCTGGGGCAGGCCAAATGTGACCCCCAGGGCTACATGTAATATGTGAGAGCTGTGTGCCTTGTGGTTTCAGAGAAGAAGAGTTTTTAAGTGCTATCCTATACAAGTATATTTAAAACATGTGACTCCTTTTGAATAAACTTGGTAAAGGACCATAAGCTCATAGTAACTGCAAAATATTAAACCTCTGGCTCTTGTAGTTTCAGAGAAGAAGATTTTTTAAAACGTTTTACTATATAAATCTATGTAAAACTGTGACGCCCGGGATGGGGCCAAATATGACCAAACTTGGTAGAGGACCATTTAATCTTATAGCAAATGCAAAATATTAAACCTCTGGTTCTTGCAGTTTCAGAGAAGAACTTTTTTTTAAAGTTTTTCCCTATACAAGTCTATGTAAAACATGTGACCCCTGGGGCGAGGCCAAATGGGACCCCAGGGTCACCATTTAAACAAACTTTTTAAAGGACCATAAGCTTATAGTAAATGCAAAATATTAAACCTCTGGCTCTTGTATTTTCAGAGAAGAAGATTTTATAGCTGATGCTACTTGTAATATATGAGAGCTCTGTGCCTTGTAGTTTCGGAAAAGATGATTTTCTTATAGTTTTTTCCTATATAAGTCTATGAAAAACATACAAAATCTCAATATACAAACTTTGTACCCCCGGGGCATGGCCATTTTTAACCCCGGGGACTTCATTTGAACAGTCTAGGCATTGATGATCATTTTTAAAAGAAAAAAACTGTCGAAATCTGTCCAGCGGTTCTTGAGAAGATTTTTGAAGGTTTTGATCACATCATACCTAATTTTAACAAATCTAAAAAACATTCATCTAATGATCATCCATGTGAAGCTTGGTCAGAACTGGGCAAGCGGTTTCTGAGGAGAAGTCGTTTGAAGCAAAAAATAGCGATGACGGACGACGGACGAAGAGTGATCCCAATAGGCTCAGGTGATCTAAAAACGTTAATGTAAAATTTAATGTAAATTAACAAAATGTAAAAGTAGGTCAAGGTCATTGATATTGACCTGATTTGCGTAGGAACGTATTGCTTTCAGTTAGATGTAAGTGTGTATGAAGTGTAAAAGGTGTACTGCTTCTGGTATCAGAGTAATGGACATAATAAAAAACTTGAATGTAAAACTTGAATGTTATGAGCTTTAAATGAGATCAACACTCTTACCAAGTTTGATAAAGATCGATAAAATATGAGTGTGGTAGAGTGGTAATGACGCAACATACAACATATTGCATCTTTTAATAATTCGGATAAATGAAGAAGCTTAAGTGTTACTGAGCAAACTAAGGCATTTTCCAATAAATCACTGGCCATAACTCTCGTGTTACTGATCTGACATAGCTGGTCTTCAAATGGACCCGATCTTCAATTTAGATAAGTTTGGAAAAGATCTGACAAAAGATGTAGGTGCTTGAAAGGGGATACAAACAAAAATATAGCCTTTTCCAATAATTAAAGGGCCATTCATTACTCTAGTGTTACTAATCCAGTGTAACTGGTATTCAAATTAGTTTCAGCTTTCATTGATATCAACAATCTGGCTAAGTTTGCAAAATATCAAATGAAAGATTTAAGTACTAGAGCTGATACAAGCAAAAAACATTAACTGACACAGAATGAAAGAATGGACGAATTGATATTACATAGTAAAATAACCTTTGAATTAAATTTGTTGAAAATCCAAAACCAATTACATCAGTTATCACATGGATGCTCACCATAGTACTATCCAATAAATCAAGGGCTTTAACTCTGGTGATACTATTCTTATGTAGATTTATTCAAACGGGATTGAGCTTTTTCATATAAACAGTCTGGCTGAGTTTACATACGCTTGTGTTGCCTTTGGCTCAAAGAGCTAAACATAATTACCAGAGCTGCAGATTTCAATTGGTCTCTTTCTGCATTCCTCTCAGTCAGCTGTGACTCCAATTTAGATATCCTCAGTTCCTTATCCTATCAATAGACAGTGTTTATGTACTTTTGAATAAATATAGGAATGTGTTTTGCTGCAAACAGAAGAAATGTCAGATATGTAATCATTTAATGGATGAAGAAAATATAATAGGTATGTTCTTAAACTGGAAAATGCTCTATACAAAAAGGCTATAAAACAAGAATTCAACAATATCAAACTTCTAAACAAGAGACCCAAGAAGGCCTGTGGACGCTCTACTGGCTAAAATGGCTCTAATATCAAGGGTTGTCGTCATAAAATTCCCATCAGTATTTCTTTTAAACTAGA
Organism: Cyrtodaria siliqua; assembly: GCA_037043455.1. NCBI lineage: Eukaryota > Metazoa > Mollusca > Bivalvia > Adapedonta > Hiatellidae > Cyrtodaria > Cyrtodaria siliqua. The sequence goes on from JAWPHD010006021.1 coordinate 32,837, forward strand.
AGGCCACGGTAGTGTTGGGAATCTGTTAAAATTCATGATCGATCATCATAAATTTCAACCAATTGATGATCGATTAAACATGGCTTCCATATATGACATCAGTGTAAGCCTTTTTTTCAGACTATAAGGAAGACATTTCAAATGTTCTGGTCATTAAGCAATTTAATGAAACTGACCAGACATTTATTTTAAGTACATATTGTGATACCCTTTTAGAGATATATGATTACATGTTGCAAAATCAAAACTTATTTCATTCTCTTGTACAGGTTTGCAACAACCGAGTAAACTCGATCATGAAAAATTGTAATCGATTAATCGGAAAAAAGGCTTAACAGACCGATGCTCGATCAAATCAATTAATCGGAACAGCACTAGGCCACGGCCTACATGTCGAGCCTTATTATAAAGGTCCAGATTTTTAATTTGACCAACACCAATGTCAATCCCAAAAGGTATTAAATTAATTTCATTAAAAGTGGAGGATGCATGTCGTAGCGGAGACCAGATGTGACCTATATTTTCTCAAAGTAGGTCGCACCGACATGAAAATTTACACATGACGTAAGATGCATATAAGGAATATTCTGGTGAAGTTTGGTGAAACTCCTGTAAGAAATAAGCAAGATAAGCATTACGTAACGGAGACCGTACGTGACACTATTTTGTGAAAAGTAGGTCACAGCGACCAAAAATTCTGCACATGATGTTAAATGCATATAAGGAACATTCTGGTGACGTTTGGTGAAAATTCTATGAGAAAGAAGCAAGATATGCATGTCGTAGCAGAGAACGGACACGACCTTTATTTCGTCGAAAGTAGGTCACAACGACCCGAAATTTTGCATATGAGGTTAGAACATACAAGGAACATCCTGGTGAAGTTTGGTGAAAATCCTGAAAGAAAGAAGCAAGATACGCATTTAGTAACAATGACCTTGACCTTGACTCCAGTGGCCCCAAATGCATTCCCAACCTTTCTTTACATATAAGCTACCAACCCAGCAAGCTTAGCCACAGTACCTCACTCCTAACAAAAGTTGAGCAGAAACCATTTTCCTATTTTTAGTAGCAGTGACCTTGACCTTGACTCCAGTGGCCCCAAACGCAATCCCAACCCTCATTTCAATATAAGCTACATACCCTGCAAGTTGCATTGCAATACCTCACTCCTAACAAAAGTAATTGAGCAGAAACCATATATATATATGGTAACAGCGACCTTGACCTTGACCCCCGTGGCCCCAAATGCAACCCTCCTTTCCATATAAGCTACATACACTGACATTTTCATCGCAATACCTCATTCCCAACAAAATTTATTGAGCGGAAACCATGAGTTTGACCCAAGTTCCCAATATAGCATATTGCATATTTAAAACAAGAGGCCCAAGACGGCCTGTATCGCTCTACTGGCTATATGGTGTCCATGGGTGGGTGGAGTGGTGGGGCGGGGGTGTATAAGGATTGTGTTTCAGATGTCAGTATCAAACTAGTTTTTTATAAAGTGTCTTCAATTACCAAGACATAAGGGATGGGATATACTTGGCTCAAGTTTGGCTAGCTTTAAAACAAATCAAACTTTCGTTAATATAAACACTCAAACCAAGTTTGACATGTGACCCAGGTGCGGGGTCAAGTTTGACCCAGGGTCACCATTTGAACAAACTTGGTAGAATACCATAAACTGAGTGTAAATACAAACAATTAAACTGTTGGCTCTTGTAGTTTCAGAGAAAATATTTTTTAAGTTTGTCCCTATATAAATCTATGTAAAATATGTGACCCCGGGGACAGGACCAAATTTGACTCCAGGAACACCATTTGAACAAACTCGGTAGAGGACCATAAACTGATGGTAAATACAATTATTACCCTCTGACACTTTTAGTTTCAGAGAAGTAGATTTTTTAAAGTTTTTCCATTTATATAAGTCTATGTAAACATGGGTTGGGGCCAAATTTGACCCCAGGATCACCATTTGAACAAACTTTGTAAAGGAACATAAGCTGATATTAAAAACAAAATATTAAACCTTTAACTTTTATAGTTTCAGAGAAGAGATTTTTTAAGTTTTTCCTTATATAGTCTAGAGGCAACTATAGCCTATCTGCTCTAGTTAAGGATCGTGTTCCAAATTTTGCGAGGAGCAAAGTGTTTGGTATCAATGGAAAGGTTACAGCCCTGATTTTGCACGTTACGATAGAAAATCGAGGTTAACGGTCATGACCCTTTTTTCACGTTTTTTGTTAGGTGAAAATGAAAATTTACCATGATAGCTTTGTAAGTTTTCAGTTCATATAAGATTATAAAATTTATATAGTTGTGTATGATACGTTAAACATAAATGTAATATATTTATATCAACGCCAGTTTAGATAAAACTATTGTAAATACCTCAGATAACGTTAGCGTTATTAACGTTATTAACGTGGTTCTGAAGTCACTTTAAAGTGTGAACACTATTTTTATTTTCCTGGTAGTTTTCATGTCGACCAAAATAAATAAACGTTCAAGATTATAATAGAACCCGTCTACAGTCCTGATTCTGAAAGTTACAAGATATCCTGATAACAAAGTTGAAGGCTCCTATTTTACGATCTTGTTCAATGAAAATTCAAAATTGAAGAGTCAATTGATAAGACATGCCAGTTGATGAGGAATGCCAATTGATAAGGAAAATGAATTGTTGACACCTTCAATAAATATCTGATATGTTATATGGGTGCCGGTTTGGCGGTTCCTGGTTCAAGCTTCACATGCGAAACAGGTTTCGCGTTGGAATGTTCTTAAGCAACACACGTCCCCAGCGTCGTTCGTCAGATGGGGACGTAAACCGGACTGTTCCGTTTATCGGAGTATATCTCTCTTGAACACGTTAAAGAACGATAAGAATGTTTATATCCATTCGTAAGAATTAATACCTTTAAAGGGCCATAACTCTGCCAAAAATCATTCAACCGGAACACGGCGATGATTTGCACAACTAGACATGAAACTAATCATCCTTAAAACGTTTCGTTCAAATCAGGCCAGGGGTTCAGGAGATTTAGTCAGAACAAAGGTTGTGTATTATAACCTTTAAAGGGCCATAACTCGGCCAAACTCATTCAAACGGAACACCGCGACGACATGTACAACTAGGCTTGGTACTGATCATCCCTGAAAAGTTTCACTGAAATCCGGCCAAAGGAAGGCCCTTTCGTCTTAATGAGGCCAAAATGTTTTTTCAAACTTGTCGGAGCTTTAATTGATATTAACAATCTGGTAAAATTTGGTAAAGATCGGATGAAAAATGAAGGCCGTATCGTCTTAACAAGGCAAAATATACCATTTTTACCTAAATCAAGGGCCACAACTCCGATGTTACTGGTCCGCCCTGGCTGGTTTACGAACTTGTCTGAGATTTTATTGATAGTAACAATCTGATAAAGATTGGTAAAGATCGGATTAAAAATAAATGTTCTATCAACTACACGAGGCAAAATATAGCATTTTCAACTAAATCAAGGGCCATAACTCCGCTGTTACTGGTCCGATCTGGCTGTTTTTCGAATTTTTCAGAGCTTTCATTGATATGAACAATCTGGTGAAGTGTGGTAAAGGTCAAATGGAAAATGAATGCCCTATCTATCGTCTTAATGAGGCAAAATATAGCAGTTTTAACTAAATCAAGGGCTATAACGCCGTTGTTACTGGTCCGATCTGGATGACTTTCATATTTTCCTGAGCATTTATTTATAATAAAAATCTATTAAAGTTTGGTAAAGATCGGATGAAAAATGAAGGCCCTATCATCTTAACGAGGCAAAATATAGCATTTTAACTAAATCAAGGGCCATAACTCCGCCGTTGCTCATCCGATCGGACTGGTTTTCAAACCTGTTCAAATGTTTATTAATATTAACGATGTGGTAAAGTTTGGTAAATATTGGATGACAAATGAAGGCCCTATCGTCTTAATGAGGCACAATATAGCATTTTAAACTAAATTAAGGGCCATAACTCCGCTGTTACTGGTCCGATCTGGCTGGTATTATTTGTTCAATCTGGATGGTTTTCGACCTCCTCCGAGCTTTCATTGATATCAACAATCTGGTAAAGTTTGAAAAAGATCGGATGAAAAATGAAGGCCAGATCGTGTTAACAAGGCCAAATTATAGCATATTTCTAACAAGAGGACCAAGAGGACCTGTATCGCTCAACTGGCTATATGGAATCTTTGATGGGGAACAGGACAACAACAATGCGCAACTAGGCTTCATACTGATCATTCCTGCCGTTTCACTGAAATCCAGCCACGGGTTCAGGAAAAGTTGTCTAGATATAATTTGTGTATATTAGGCCATAACTCATTCAAACAGAACCCATGATGATAGGCGCAGCTAGGCTTGTTTTTTGTATTATATTTACACGAGCATATTTGTGTTTTACTTATATTGCCTATTGATGCTGCCTTGTTGGTTAGAGATAAGATCATGGCGGGGATTTCTTTATTTACACTGTCCCGTTTTAATGGGATGACAGTAGGGTAAGTGTGAGGTTTGGTGCACCCTAGAACCGGTTTACCCCCCCCCCCCCCCCCCAACCCCAGTGGCCTACTTTGCCACTGACCGTTCTAAGGCGGTAGTCCTATTGTTAACCCTTTTGTGTTTGTGATGTCGTTTGCATTTATTATTACTTTTGCCTTCTTGTTTGTCTGTTTGCGTGTTTGTTTCTGTGTTTTGTGGTTGACTGTCCTCCTTGAATGCTACTTTCCCTGTCCGACCTTTTTATATTTTTTTCTTGGTACTCCTCATCCCTGCCAAAATTCGTTCAAATTCGGCCAGGAGTTCAGAAAAGACTAGTCTGTATAAAGTTTGTGTATCAAAACCTTTTAAGGGTTATATCTCCGCAAAAACATTTCAACCGGAACACGGAGATGACATGCACAACTAGACCTGGTACTGATCATCACTGCAAAGTTTCACAGAAATCCGGTCAGGGGTTCAGGAGAACGTAGTCTGTACACAATTTGTGTATTAAAACCTTTAAAGGACCATGACTCAGCCAAAAATCTTTCAACCGAAACACAGTGATGAAATGAATAACTAGGCTTAGTACTAATCATCCCTGCAAAGATTCGTTGAAATCCAGCAAAGGGTTCAAGAGAAATAGTCCAGATCACGGTGACACGGTGACGATATACATAACTAGATTTGGTACTGATCATCCCGCAAAGTTTTATTAAAATCTGGCCAAATGAAAGCCCTATCGTCTTAATGAGGCAAAATAAAGCATTGCTAACTAAATCAGGGGCCGTAACTCCGGTGTTAGCAATCTTATCTGGCTGGTTTTCATACATGTCTGAGCTTCCATTGATATTACCAATATGTGCAAGTTTCGTAAAGATCAAATAATAAATGAAGGTGCTAGAGTGTTCACAAGGCAGAAAATGGCATTTTTCAGAAAAAAAGGACCATAACTCTAGTGTTACTGACCCAATTAAGCTGGTTTTCGAACTTGTTCAAGCTTTCATTGATATTAAAAATCTGTGCAAGTTTGGTAAAGATGAAATAATAAATAAAGGTGCTAGAGTGTTTACAAGGCAGAAAATGGAATTTTTTCCAGAAAATTAAAGGCCATAACTCTAGTGTTACTGACTCAATTTAGCTGGTTTTCGAACTTAGCCAAGCTGTGATTGGTATTAACAATCTGTGCAAGTTTTGTAAAGATCAAATAATAAATGAACGTGCTAAAGTGTTCACAAGATAGGAAATAGCATTTTTCAGAAAAAACAAGGGCCATAACTCCGGTTTTACTGATTCGATTTGGCTGGTGTTCAAACGTGTCCGAGCTTTCATTGATATTAACAATCTTTGCAAGTTTGGTAAAGATCAAATAATAAATGAAGGTGTTGTTCACAAGGCTTAATATGGCATTTTTCAGCAAAACAAGGGCCATAACTCCGGTGAAATTAATACGATCTAGCTGGTTTTCGAACCGAGCTTTAACTGATATAAAGACACTGGCGAAGTTTAGTAAATATCCTATTTATAATGAAGACCCTAGAGAGTTCACAAGGCAAAAGTTAACCGACGACGGACGTCGGACGACGGACAACTTGTCATCCGATAAGCTGCCAGTGGTGCTAGATTGTTCACATGGCTGATTATGTTGTTGTTGTTGTTATTCTTCAGCTAAACAAGGACCGTAACTCTGGTGTTAATAGTTCGATCTGGCTGGTTTTCGAACTCGTGCGAGCGTTCATTGATATGATCAATATTTGCAAGATTGGTAAGGTTCAAATAATAACTGAAGGTGACTAAAAATCCAGGGCAATTACATCGGTGTTACTCGTCCGATCTGGCTGGGTTTTTTTAAAACTTTTCCGGGCTTTCCTTGTTATTAACAATCTGGTAAAGTTTTTTAAAGATCGGATGAAAAATGAATGTGTTAGAGTGTTGACATCAAAGAGTTAACACATATTTCAATAATTCAAGAGCCATAACTCAAGTGTTACTGGTCCGATCTGGCTGGTTTTTTAACTCATTCGAGCTTCTGTTGATATCAATACACTGCCAAGTTAAGTAAAGATCAAATACAAAATGAAGGTGCTAGAGTGTAAACAAGGCTTAATATGGAATGTTTCAGCAAAACAAAGGCCATAACTCTGGTGTTACTAATCCGATCTGGTTGGTTTTCAAATTCATCCGATCTTTTATTAATATAAAACCACTGGCAAAGTTTCGTAAAGTTCCGATTAATAATGAAGTCCCTATCGCGTAAACAAGACAAAACTTAACGGACGACGGACGGACGAAGGACAACTCGCCATCGCAAAAGCCTACGGCCAGTAGAGCTAAGCATTATTTAAAATGCATATCCGATGATATAAAAGTGTGAGATGTATGACATAATTTTGTCGTGTTCATCTTTACCTGACTTGTAAAGAATGGATATTTCAATAAAAGCATGGACAAGTTTGAAAATCAGCCATTCAATTTTAGTAGGTTTATGAGAAGTTCACACTGGAAATTATTTTGCTCATTTATTATACATAGAAGAAAAATTAAAAATTCAATAACATTTTGTTCGAAATTTAAAATAAAGTCAGGTACACATCTTCCCATATACTGTACAATTACACACAGTTTTATTGCAAAACCTTGAATGGTTTAGGAGATGTTCAAGCCACAAAAAGGTTTGACTCCATCACTATTTTCCTACATGTTATAGAGCAGCTCTGTGGCCGTGGGGTTAACGACGTTGCATTGTAAACCCTTTACCGCTCACTGCGAGTTCGAATCCCACTGGGAGCGTAACTTGTACGTGAGGAAATGTCGATTCTTACCGATGGCGGGAGGTGTACAGTACTAGTTCTACCCAGGAAAAAGGAATGGTCTGCCTCCACCACAAAATATCGACAGTCATATGTAACCTTACATATGTTGAAAATAATATAAAACACCATACAAACAAAACATCCATGTAATATATACACTACTCAACCTCTATAATCGGTCACCCAGGTTTTTTGAAAATAACACGAATACTAAAAAGTGGAAATCACCAATATTTTATTAAGTCTATCAACAAGCTTTAAGTCCAATCTAGGCAGATTAAGTTTTATAAATTGCTAGCGATATTTGTTAAACGACGCCAGTTAAAAATTTCAAATGAAAATATGATTTATTAAAAAATATATAATTCTTTGAAAAGTGACCGATTATAAAATTAGAGTAGTGTATAGGAATCTAGAACTATGTCTGGGGACACATATTCCCCCACTGGTATCTGAAACTCAATTGTCTAATGGTTAGACATGCCATCGTCACCTATAAAGGTTTGCTATAAAAAAAAGTAGCTCACGTAATTGTTCATCAAATTCATGTCTTATACTTTTACATAATACAGACTAGACGTGAAAAGTAATTTAGAAAAAGGTTTACATTTTTCCCTGTATGTTATGAAGTGAAATAACTAATCACCAATACTCATTTTAGTTAGGTACGAATCCTCAACATGTTTAACTTTTAGTAAACCTGCATCGAAATATGATTACTTTAGGTTTCATTTTAGGTGCTGGAATGGCCAAGTGAATAGTACTGTAGACTTGGAACCAGAGGACCTGGTTCAAGCCTCACCGGCGCCACTCAGTTTCATTGGCTAGTTCTTGGGCAATAAATCATTCCCTTAGGCTCATGCGTCAGGTGGGGACGACAACCTGGCGGTCCTGTGGATCGGAGTCTATACTTCTAGCATGTGACAAAAACATAAAAATCTATCCGTTAGTAGGAGTAGGGTATGTTCCCAGACCTCCATAATTCCTTCCCCTATTTCAGGGGCAGCTCTAAACATCCTACACCGTGTTGATGAGCCGTTAAACAACATTCATTCAGAATCATTTTGGGTCAGATAGCGAGATTGATGTGTCTCTTTAAACAATCTGTATTCCGGCAGATGAGGAAATAGGCGTGAAATATCCAGCAAACCATCTAACCTCGAATTGTAACACACCAAAATCGCACCTATTCCCATTAAAATTCTTCAATAATGTCAATATATTTCAATCAAAGGTTGACAAGGCACCCGTCTTTATCAGAAAACAATATGTAAAGCAATATCAATGCATTCATTATAACATACCTTGGAATTCATTACAGGTGGATGGACATTAGCATATCCTCCAGAAACCAGATCAAACGACGTTCCTGCAGCATTCAACGTTCCTGCAGCATTCAACGCAAAAAGATTAATAACATTTAATTAAATTTTGCCCTGTTACTAAAACACAACACAAAATGCAAAGCATGTAATATTCCACCATAGCTAGGGTTTCGCATGTTTGCATAGTGATCCGAGGGTTAAATATAAAATTATTTAAGAACTCCTCTGCGACAAGGACTATCACAACCTGACTTCTATTGTGATGTGATTTTCAAACTTCGTAAGATCCTTGGTCATAATCATTTTCATACACTTTTTATTAATCTTGTTAAAAAGTTTATGAAAAGAGGCTTTTGCAACGCACTGCATGTTTCTGCTTTCCTCTTTAATTGTGCATTGACCGTATGGTGAACCTTATGATGACGTCTATCTAAATCATTATAGGACGGTAGCGTTTGATTTCTGTCTTTCATCATGTCTTGTCTACCCTTAACGGGTTATTCTCTTGTTGCGCTGGCTTCTATCAAGTCAATGAGTACTTACTTTGTGGTTTTCTATGCTTTTTTTTTATATATCCATGATCATTTATGTGTTATACTTATATTGCCTATTAATGCTGCCTTGTCTGATAGAGATTATAACCTGGCGGGGTTTATTAGAATGACAATAGGGTAAGAGTGAGGTTCGGTGCACCCTAGAACCTGGTTTAAACCCCCAGCGGCCTTTTTTTGTCACTGACCGTTACAAGGAGGTAGCCCTATTGTCAGCCCTTTTGTGTTTGTGATGTATTATTTTGCATACTTTGTAAGTTTTAGCAAGACCACAATCCTAGAGGAGTGAAATACCCTTATAGTTTTATAAATTTTAACCTGCCATAACCACATTTATAAGGGTTATAACACTCTTAAAAGGCAGACCAGAAAATACCTAAGGCCTCAAAAGAAACACGGGTTACCTGAGAAAACGCAAGAGCTGTTGTTGATCAGCGTAGCTCGAGTATTCAATTTTTCATAGAACACCAAATTATTCACCTGACATACAATCATAAAAGGAGGCATCCCCCTTCATATAAGCAATCTTTAAACACATATATCCAAGACATATATCCATGAACAATATGAACAAAAGAGAAAGAGGACATTTTAAAACAAGAGGGTCAAAAGATAAAATCTGACGTAAAAAGGACCGTACTTCCGGTAATACAAGGTTGCGTTTGAATCGATTTGCACATCCTGGCACCAGAGGTAAGCATTCTGTAAAGTTTCGAAACAATCTGTTGAAAACTTTGGGAGTAGACAGACACAGAAACTTTTCGGGACGGAAAGTCGAACATGGCTAATGCTATATGCCCCCTCAACATTTTGTTAAGAGTTATTGAGCGGGAACCATGACCTTGACCCCAGTGAAATCAAATGCAATATGAAGCTAGCTTCATTTTCAAGTTAGCTACATACAGAGCAAAGTTTCGTTGCAATATCTCATTTCTAACTAAGTTATTGACCAGAAACCATTTCTTCTTTTATAGTAACAGCAACCTTGACCCTTTGTCCTCAAATGCTATCCCAAAGATTCCTTTCCATATAAGCTACCTACACAACAAGTTTTTTTCCAATATCTCATTCCTAAATTATATTATTGTGCAGTTACATTTTTTTCCATATTTAGTAACAGTGACCTTGAACTTGATCCCAGTGACCTCAAATGCAATCCCAAGTTTCCTTTCCATATTATCTACACACTTCGTCAAGATGAAACAAGAGACTTTATCGCTTTACTAGCTGTACGGAGTCTGTGGTTGTGGCGGGGAGAGGAGGTGGGGTTGAAAAAAAGTGTTGTTGTAGCAATATGACAAAACCCTATGCCCTCCACTGAACAAAACGGCAGTCAAACATATAAATTACTGCAAGTTCCCCAAGTCGTACAATGTAGAGGGGCCCTTTAAGCAGGAATATAAAACCTGTTTTATATATTATATGTTGTGCCTCGAGTCTCTAAATTAGAATAAAATGCCTTCACATTAGAACAAGATATTCATTTTTTTACCTGATTAGCCCCTAGGGGCCCCAACGGATTGAGCCAAAATAGAAAAACGTGTTGTACATCTACACACCCTTAACGAAGTAATACACCACACATGAACTTGAAATCATCGCAAAGATTATAGAGGGATTTAGCATCCCAAGGCGGAAACTCCGTAATAGTAAATTAATACAAGTTCCCCAAGTTGTACCCCTGCAGAGGGGCCCCTTATACAGGAGGTCAAAACCCACTAGATACGCTATATTTTTTTTACCGGATTACTCACTAGGTGTCCCCAGCGGATGGAGTCAATATACAAAACTTATTGCGCATCTTGTTCAAGTTTTCACTGATATTAACAGTCTGGCCAAGTTTGAAAAATACTGGATGAAAAATGAAAGCACTATCATGTTATCAAGGCAAAAAATACGCCATAACACCTGTGTTACTGGTCCGTTCTGGCTGGTTTTCGAACTTGTCTTAGCTTCATTGATATCAACAATCTGCCAAGTTTGGTAAATATCAAATGAAAAATGAACCTATAGTGTTAACAAGACCGAAGTTAATGATGATGGACGACGGACATTTTGCAATCCCATAAGCTTTGCTGGCCTTCCTAGAACACTATCAAAATCTGTTCAGTGGTTCTTGAGAAGATTTTGGCTGCCAGCTTCGAAGTCCTGCTGATCTAGTTTTAATCAATTTGAATACCACTGACCTAAGGATAATCCATGTACAATTTTGTCAAAACTGACGGATGAAAGAACAGATCAATCCCAATAGATGACCTTGAACTCATTCATCTGGAATACGGCAATGCAATGCGTAACTAGGTTAGGAGAATTAGTCGGGACAAACTTTTTTTTTTAAACTTTAAAAGGGCCATGACTGTGCCACAAATCACAAAACCAGAACACGGCAACAACCGGTACATCTAGGCTTGGTACTCATTCCCGACAAGATTCGTTGAAATCTGCCTAGGAGTTCAGCAGAGACTAGGCTGGGCAAAGTTTGCGTATTAAAACCTTTAAAAGGCCATAACACTGCCAAAAACTATTCAACCAGAATACGGCGAGGAAGCACAACTAGGCTTGATAATGGTCATCCCTGCAAGTTTTGTTGAAATCCGGCCAGGGGTTCAGTAGGAACCAGTCGAGACAAAGGTTGTGTATTAAAACATTTAAAGGGCCATAGCTCCGCCAAAAATCATTCAATCGGAACACGACGACGATATGCAGAACTGATCATCCCTAAAAGGTTTTATTTACATTTGGGCAGGGGTTCAGGAGCACTAGTCCAGACAATATTTGTGTATTAAATCATTTAAAGGACCATAGCTCCGCCAAATTCATTCAACCGGAACACATTGACGATATGTACAACTAGGCTTGGTACTGATCATCCCTGCAAAGTTTCATTGAAATCCGGTCAAATGAAGGCTCTTTCGTCTTAACGATGCAAAATACAGCCTTTTTAAACTAAATCAAGGGCCATGACTCCAGTGTTACTAATCCGATTTGGATGGTTGTCGTATGGGAGAGGAGGGTGGGTTGAAAAAAATTGTTGTTGTAGCACTATGACAAAACCTTATGCCCTCCACTGAGCAAAACGGCAGTCAAATATATAAATTACTGCAAGTTCCCCAAGTTGTACCATGTAGAGGGCCCCTTTAAGCAGGAATACAAAACCTGTTTTATATATTATATGTTGTGCCTCGAGTCTCTAAATTAGAATAAAATTCATTCACATTAGAACAAGATATTCATTTTTTTACCTGATTAGCCCCTAGGGGCCCAACGGATTGAGCCAAAATAGAAAAACGTGTTGTACATCTACACACCCTTAACGTAGAAATACACCACACATGAACTTGAAATCATCGCAAAGGGTATAGATGGAGTTAGCATCACAAGGCGGAAACTCCGTAATAGTAAATTAATGCAAGTTCCCCAAGTGGTACCCCTGCAGAGGGGCCCCTTTATACAGGAGGTCAACACCCGCTAGATATGCTATAGTTTTTTTACCAGATTACTCACTAGGGGTCCCCAGCGGATGGAGTCAATATACAAAACTTATTGCGCATCTTGTTCAAGTTTTCACTGATATTAACAGTCTGGTCAAGTTTGAAAAATACTGGATGAAAAATGAAAAATGAAAGCACTATCATGTTATCAAGGCAAAAAATACCCCATAACACCTGTGTTACTTGTCCGTTCTGGCTGGTTTTCGAACTTGTCTTAGCTTTATTGATATCAACAATCTGCCAAGATTGGTAAATATCAAATGAAAAATGAACCTATAGTGTTAACAAGACCGAAGTTAATGATGATGGACGACGGACATTTCGCAATCCCATAAGCTTTGCTGGCCTTCCTATAACACTATCAAAATCTGTTCAGTGGTTCTTGAGAAGATTTTGGCAGCCAGCTTCGAAGTCCTGCTGATCTAATTTTAATCAATTTGAATACCACTGACCTAAGGATAATCCATGCAAAATTTTGTCAAAACTGACGGATGAAAGGACAGATCAATCCCAATAGATGACCTTGAACCGTGTGTTTAAGCTGTTTAAGCTGTTTTAAAGGTTTGTTTGATCGAATTTATGTAAAGCAAGAAATGTACATGTTTTCAGCATATTAGTTAGCACTCATTTATTTCCTATTCAAGTGTCGTCTTACTGCATTTTTTTTAAAATTGAAAAGATATAGGGTCGGGCTGACAAAATTGGGTCGGTTAGGTAATCTGAAGCAGGTGTGTTTTTTCTGACCTATTAAATAAAGTTCAAAAACAGAACACGGAAGTTTAGTTATGATGCAGAAAGATGGACTAAATCGAGCCCCTGTGACGACCTTTGACATGTCTTAGCTATCACTTTGAGGAAGTTCCCTTAACAATACTTCTTGTATGTCTAGACTCTAGCGGTTATCACAAACTCTTCTATTAATAGTCTATTTTATACATGTTGGCCATATTGGATTTTGCAGAAAGTTTAATTTCAATTAGTATAAATATATGGAATCCAATTATAACATGTAATGACAAGAGGCCTAAGAGGGCCTGTGGATGCTCTACTGGCTAAAGATAAAGTTTATGTATAAGTGGCCATAACTCTGTCAAAAATCATTTAACCGGAACATGGCAATGATAAACGGTACTGATCATCCCTGCTAAGTTTCGATGAAATACGGCCAGAGGCTCATGAGAACTACTCTGTACAAAGTAAGTGTATTAACAATTTTAAGGGGCCATAACTCTGCCAAAACTATTTCAACTGGAACACGGCAATGCAATGCATAACTAGGCTAGGAGAATTAGTCGGGACAAACTTTTTTATATAATCTTTAAAAGGGCCATGACTGTGCCACAAATCATAAAACCAGAACCTGTACATCTAGGCTTGGTACTCATTCCCGACAAGATTCGTTGAAATCTGGCCAGGAGTTCAGCAGAGACTAGGCTGGGCAAAGTTTGCATATTAAAACCTTTAAAAGGCCATAACACTGCCAAAAAACTATTCAACCAGAATACGGCGATGAAGCACAACTAGGCTTGATACTGATCATCCCTGCAAGTTTTGTTGAAATCCGGCCAGGGGTTCTGGAGAACCAGTCGAGACAAAGGTTGTGTATTAAAACATTTAAAGGGCCATAGCTCCGCCAAAAATCATTCAATCGGAACACGACGACGATATGCAGAACTGATCAACCTATAAGGTTTTATTTACATTTTGGCAGGGGTTCAGGAGAACTAGTCCAGACAATATTTGTGTATTAAAACATTTAAAGGACCATAGCTCCGCCAGTTCATTCAACCGGAACACATTGACGATATGTACAACTAGGCTTGGTACTGATCATCCCTGCAAAGTTTCATTGAAATCCGGCCAAATGAAGGCTCTTTCGTCTTAATGATGCAAAATACAGCCTTTTTTAACTAAATCAAGGGCCATGACTCCAGTGTTACTAATCCGATTTGGATGGTTGTCGTACTTGACATTGACAGTAACAATCTGGTAATGTTTGGTAAAGATCGAATGAAAAATGAAAGCCCTATCGTGTTAACGAGGCAAAATATAGCAATTTTTAAGTAAATCAAGGGCCATAACTCCGTTGTTACTAGTCCGATCGTCCTGCTTTCATTGATATCAAGCTTGGAAAAGAACCGAAGGAAAAAACGAAGGTCCTAAAGAGGCTAAATAATAACATATTTCAGAAAATCAAGGGCCATAACTCCGGTGTAAATGGTCCGATCAGGCTGGTTTTCGAACTCGTCCGAGCGTTCATTGATATCAACAATCTGCAAACGATCGGATGAAAAATGAAGGCCCTATCGTGTTAACGAGGAAAATTTAAAACATTTAACTAAATCAAGGGCCATAACTCTGGTGTTTCTGGTCCGAACAGGCTGGTTTTCAAACTCTTCAGAGTTTTTATTGATATCAACAATTTGGTAAAGTTTGAAAGAAGATTGGATGAAAAATGAAGGCGCTATCGTGTTAACGAGGCAAAAGTTAACGGACAGACGCCGGATGGACGACGTCGACGGACGGACGACGGACAATTCGCCATCCCATAAGGTCTGCTGGCCTTCGGCTAGTAGAGCTAAAAACGCAATGTAAATTAAATCTTACATGAATAAAAACTTAGTAAATCATCAATTGATGATCCAGTTTTAACTAAGATAAGCATACATTGATAATAATGGTGACACAGACAGTAGCACCAAGCAAAACAGTACCAGTTTGACATAATTAACTCTTTAAACAATTAAACTAAAGGTAAGTGTAAATTAAATAACTATACCTTCAAGCAGTTACTTACGTTGATTTTCAAGGGCAAGAATATATTTCTTTTCCATCTCTGGGTCCATAGATGCTGTTTTCAACCATTCAATTTCATCTGCATAACTAGGAACACTCTTTTTTTTGAGTTTTGCCTCAAGTTCCTTTACAATTCGTTTGATCGCAGCACAGTTGTTAGAGAATGACTTATCATCCAATAAACCGTTTGGTGCATGTGACACATACTTATTTTTATATGTCTGCAGGTTACGAATCAACTTTATATCTCTCTCATCTATCCCACAATTAATATGTGTCAGCAGGTTGCACAACAAGGACAGATCAAAAGGGTCATAGCTGCCTCTAAAATCTTCTAACAGTTCCATAGGGCTATCATATATCACACCAGGAAATTCCTTTAGAGAAATATACTGCTTGAGGAAATCTCTCAAAAGGTAGGGGCATATATCCCTCAACATATGGCAAAGTCGGTCATGATTTGAGGATTCTTTTGTTGGTTGAAATAAAGTGCTGCCTTCAATTGTCTCTGACACTGTAAACAGATAAATGTATTATATCATTAGATTAACTAGAACAAGAGAGAAACTCCTGGTAGCGTTAAAGCCGGCTTTTCCAAAATGTGAAAGATGAGTGCCTGTGTGTTTGGCGAACCTATTTAATAGAGCTTTTCTAGATAGATTGTTTTTTGGGGATGGGAGGATGCTTTAAAGTTGAAAACCTAGTTTTCATTTTCAGCGCATGATGTTTGGTACATGTCAGGAACTTATTGTCCAAGTTTTATAATAATTGCACATGGCAATGCCGAGATATAAAAAAGAAATATTTATGTCCGTATAACAAAGTTAAAAAGGTTAACAAAACATATACTTTAGAGTAAGTAGGTCATAGTGACCTAGTTTTCAGTGTATGGTCAGTGCTTGATGAGAAAAAGGTGCTGTTAAAGTTTGATGAAGAACGGACATGATAATGCTGAGATATAATAATTTCCCCCCCCCCCCAAAACTTAAACAAAAAGTTAACGTAATGCTAAAAATACAACAGTGACCTAGTTTTCAGGGTATGATCAGTGCTTGATGAGAGTTTGATAAAGATCGGACATGGTAATGCTGAGATAAAATTATAACACAAACTTAATTCCCCTGCCCAAACTTAAACAAAAAGGTTAATTAACACATATTTTTGAGAAAGTAGGCCACAATGACCTAGTTTTCAGAGTATGGCCAGTGCTTGATGAGAGGAAGGTGCTGTTAAAGTTTGATGAAGATCGGACATGGTAATGCTGAGATATAACAACAACTTAATTCCCCTGCCCACAGCCCCCCGCCCAAACTGAAACAAAAAGGTTAACGTAAAGCATATTTTGGAAAAAGTAGGTCATAGTGACCTAGTTTTCAGGGTATGGTCAGTGCTTGATGGGAGTAAGGTACTGTTACAATTTGATGAAGATCGGACACGGTAATGCTGAGATATAATAAAAACTTAATTCCCCAAGCCGAAATTTAAACAAAAAGGTTAACACGTAAAGCATATTTTAGAGAAAGTAGGTAATAGTGACCTAGTTTTCAGGGTATGGTCAATGCTTGATAAGAGGAAGGTGCTGTTAAAATTTGATGAAGATCGGACATGGTAAAGCTGAGATATAACAAAAAGTTAATTCCCCCCGTCCAAACTTAAACAAAAAGGTTAACGTAGCCCATATTTTAGAGAAAGTAGGTCATAGTGACCTAGTTTTCAGAGTATGGTCAGTGCTTGATGAGAGGAAGGTGCCGTTAAAATTTGATGAAGATCGGACATATATATATATATCTGAGATATATAGAAAATACAAAATGTGGACTACCGCCCGCCCGCCCGCCCGCCCGCCCGGCTTACGCCAATCTATAAGTTGATTATTTTTTTCAAAAACCGTGCTAAAAATTTACTATGAGCTCCCATTCTCCCTTGTACAAATATGTATATGGTAAAAGAGTAATACGACAGACAACGTTTTGCATGATCTGGTCATAAAGACCTTGATTTTTTACCTACTGACCCCAAAATGAATAGGGGTCATGTTCTCAATGCATTCTACCCATGAGGTTTGATAACATTATCATAAATGATTTCAAAGTTACAGAATGGAAACCAAATTGTAATGTAGAGGCCGCTCTGGAGGACTTTGACCAGTTGAGCTAATAACTGTTGTTTTTGCCCAACAATATGTCATATAACACACTGGATTTTGCAGGAAGTTTTAATTTCATTTATATCAGCTAGGTCATCCTTAAACAAGAGGGTAACATGGCCCTGAACTGTTCACCTTATGACTTGAAGCACTGTAGACACTTGCAGCAGTAATACAAATAGATGAGAGAACAAGAGGCCAAATGGCCCTTAATCGCTCACCTGATGACATGGTCGCACTATAGACACTTGCAAAGGTAACAGAAAAGAGTTAAAAGAACTGTGGTAAGCTCAGATAAAAGTGTTTAAAGATTTTCCTATATAACCCTGAACAGTTCTAACCCCCAGGGGCATTGTCAAATTTAACCTCAGGGTCACCATTTGAACAAATTTGAAAGGGACCCATAAACTACTGCTACAAGCACTATACTTTGTGTAAGAGCCCTAGTTATTGTTTTCCCCTACATAAATCTATGTAAAACATGTTACCACTGGTGTCACCATTTTGAACCAACTTGGTATATATGACCATTAGTGTATGTTATATGCAAAATATTAGACCTAGATCTTATGATTTCAGAGAAAAACTAGAACTATCACTAAGGTGATGAATACTCTCGCTTAAATTCTAAGTCAAACAAAGGGCCATATTTCTGTAATAAATTAGGCAATCAACAATGGGTGATGTAGAGGGACACAAGATCATAAGTTGTTATGTGTAGATGAAGTTTGGGAAAAACCCATTCAAAGCTGTTTAAAGAATGCAAGAAATAACAAGAGATGTTTGTAAAACATATATGCTGACCTTCAACGACCATGACAGAAACATTCCTGCCAAGTTTCGAGTTTGTAGTGTCAGCTGTTCACGAGTTATCGCCAAGACAAGCAATTTTTAGTGATTTTTTACAAGTTTTGTTACCATGGCGACCAGATTTCTAAAATGAATCCACCCAAAGGAGAGGTGCACAACTACACTATAACACAACAGCCAAGTTTTAAGTTTGTAGTGCCAGCTGTTCTTGAGTTAACTCGAAGACAAACAATTGTTAGTGATTTTTTACAAGTATGTTACCATCGCAACCACATTTCTTAGGCGAATCTATCCAAAAGGGGAAGTGCTCAAATATACTTTGACACAAACATTCCTGCCAAGTTTCGAGTTTGTAGTGCCAGCTGTTCTTGAGTTATAGCGAAGACAAGCAATTTTTATTGATTTTTTATATGTTTTGTTACCATGGCAACCACATTTCTTATGCGAATATACCAAAAGAAACGGTATACAACTAGACTTTAATACAAACATTCCTGCCAAGTTTCGAGTTTGTAGTGCAGTTGTTCTTGAGTTATCGCGAAGACAAGATTTCGGGATGGATCGACCGACCTGTCACCAGGTAGAGGATCATAAGCTGATGGTAAATACAAAATATTAAACCTCTGGCTTTTGTACTTTCAAAGAAGAATTATTTTTTTTAAAGTTTTTTCCTATGTTACTCTATGTATAACATGTGACCCCTGGGGTGGGGCCAAATTTGACCCCAGGGTCACCATTCAAACAAAATTGGTAAGGAACTATAAGCTGAGTGTAAATACAAAATGTTAAACCTTCAACTCTTGTAGTTTCAGAGAAGTAGATTTTTAAGTTTTTCCCTATATCGGTCTATGTAAAACTGTGATCCCTTGGGCGGGGCCAAATTAGACCCCAGGGTCACCATTTGAACAAACCTTTTAGAGGAACATAAGCTGATAATAATACAAAATATTAAACTTTTAGCTTAACGTTTCCGAGGGAAAAGTGGCCACGCTCTATCATCCCTGAAAGTTTCGAGTCGATTCGAGCCGTTTAAACATTCCTGCCAAGTTTCGAGTTTGTAGTGCCATCTGTTCTTGAGTTATCGTGTAGACAAGCAATCTTTATTGATTTTTTATATGTTTTGTTAGCATGGCAACCACATTATTTCTTATGCGAATCTACCTAAAAGAAACGGTGTACAACTAGACTATGATCTCCTTCAGTTACAGAGAAGAAGATTTTAAAGTTTTCCCTATATCAGTCTATTTTAAACTGTGACCCCTGGGGCAGGGCAAATTTTGACCCCATGGTCACCATTTGAACAAACTTGGTAGAGGACAATAAGCTGATGGTAAATACAAAACATTAAACATTTGGCTCTTGTAGTTTCAGAGAAGAAGATTTTGAATTTCTTCCCTATAACTCGATGTAAAACTGATCCAACTAGGGCCACTAAGGTCCCACCAATATTTCTTATGAGAAAAAAGTAACAACAAACAACAACATTAAAAGAATAATAATAATAATTAAAACAAGGCCACAGCCACGGGCTGTCTCGCCTTCTGAGGTTTTGTTCATTCACAACGAGGGTTTGTTTTGTTGGGGTCATTGGTGGGGTGGGGCCCAGTGAATGTTCATACAAAGTATCAAAGCAATACCGTTGACGATATTGGGGATACATACCGTCCAAATAACTTTTACCAAAAACTTTAACCAAGAAAATTCTGTTCTGTATTCTTTAAGGTCAAGGTCAAGGTCAAGGTCATTGGTTGGGTGGGGTTAAGTGAAAGTGTAAGGGTTACCCCGGTGAATATTCATACAAAGTTTCAAAGCAATACCTTTAACGGTTTTGGAGATGTATACCTTCCAAAAAACTTTAACCAAGTGTTGACGGCGCCGTTGCCTTCGCCTTCTCCGCCGGAAAAGTAATCCCTTTGTCACTCTTTTTACTTCGAAAAGAGGAGACAAATATTGCACCCATGAACCATGATTTCTTATAAAAAAAAATAATATATGTATGCCTCCAGTGATATTTGAACCCACGATCCCTGTGGTTTCCTGTGTACATTACCAAATATTGAAAAGGGCCATAACTCCAGTGTTACTGGTTTGATCTGGCTGGTTTTCAAACTCGTCCGAGCTTTAATCATTGATATCAACAATTTGGCCAAGTTTGGGAAAGATCGAATACAAACTGAAGGCGCTAGAGTGTTCACAATGCTGAACCTGGCATTTGTCAATAATTCAAGGGCATATAACTCTGGTGTTCCTGGTCCATTGTAGCTGGTTTTCGAATTCGTCCGAGCTTTAATTGATATTTACAATCTGATAAAGTTTGGTAAAGATCAAATGAAAATGAAGGCCCTATTGTCTTAACAACGCAACATATAGCATTTTTAACTAAATCAAGGGCCATAACTCCGTTTTTACTGGTCCGATCTGTCTTGTTTTCAAACTACTGCTTGCTTTCACCAATATTAACAATCTGGTATAGCTTGGTAAATATCGGATGAAAAATGAAGGCCCTATCGTCTTAACGAGGCAAAATATAGCATTTTTAACTAAATCAACGGCCATAACTCCGGTGTTACTGGTCCGATCTGGTTGGTATTCGAACTTTTTCGAGCTTTCATTGCTATTAACAATCTGGTAAAGATTGGTAAAATCGGATGAAAAATGAAGGCCCTATCGTCTTAACGAGACAAAAGTTAACGAGGCAAAATATAGCATTTTTCAATTATTCAAGGGCACATAACTCTGGTGTTCCTGGTCCGATATAGCTGTTTTTTCAAATTTGTCCGAGCTTTCATTGATATTACCATCTGATATATTTTAGTAAAGATCAGATGAAAAAATGAAGGCCCTATAATCTTAATGAGGCAAAACATAGTCTTTTTAACTAAATCAAGGGTCATAACTCCGGTGTTACTGGTTCGATCTGGCTGGTTTTAAAAACTAGTCCGAGCTTTGATTTATATTAACAATTTGGTAAAGTTTGGTAAAGATCGGATTGAAAATGAAGGCCTTATCGTCTTAACGAATCAAAATATAGCATTTTTCAATAATTCAAGGGCACATAACACCGGTGTTCCTGGTCCGATATAGCCGGTTTTCAAACTTGTCCGAGCTTTCATTGATATTAACAATCTGTTAAAGTTTGGTACGATCGAATGAAAAATGAAGGGCCTATCGTCTTATAAACGAAACAAAATATAGAATTTGCAACTAAATCAAGGGTCATAACTCCGCTGTTTTTGGTCAGATATAGCTGTTTTTTATACTTGTCCGAGCTTTCATTGATATAACAATCTGGCAAAGTTTGGTAAAGATCGGATGAAAAATGAAGGGACTATCGTCTTAACGCATTTGCAACTAAATCAAGGACCATAACTCTGGTGTTCCAGGTCCTATATAGCTGGTTTTCAAACTTGTCCGAGCTTTCATTAATATTAACAATCTATTAAAGTTTGGTAAAGTTCGGATAAAAAATTAAGGCCCTATCGTCTAACGAGGCAAAATATAGCATTTTTAACTAAAGGTCGGTCTGGCTGGTTTTCGAACTTGTCCGAGCTTTCATTGATATTAACAATCTATTAAACTTTGGTAAAGATCGGATGAAAAATGAAGGCCCTATCGTCTTAACGAGGTTTACCAGACGATGGATGACGGACGACGGACATCTCTCCATCCCGTAAGCTCTGCGGGCAGTTGGCCAGTAGAGCTAAAAACGTTGTAGGTTATCATAATCTTATGACAAATCAAACTATTAAACTCCTGGCTCTCGTGTTTTCAAAGAAGAAGATTTTTAAGTTTTTTTTCCTATATAAAGTCTATGTAAAACATGTAACAGGGGGTGGAGCCAAATTTAACCCCAGGGTCACCATTTGAAAAAATTACATAGAGGACCATAATCTTATGGTAAATGCAAAATCTAGCTCTTGTAGTTCAGAGAAAAAGAGTTTATAATTTTCAAGTTTTTACTATATAAGTCTATGTAAAACATTTGACACATGGGGCGGGCCAAAATTGGACCCCCAGGATCACCATTTGAACAAATTTCATAGAGGACCATACATTTTATGATAAATGCAAAATATTAAACTTCTGGCGCTTGTAATTTCAGAAAAGAAGATTTTTAAAGTTTGTTTTTTTCCAACAAAAGTTTATGTAAAACATGCGACCCCTGGGGGTGGGGCCAAATTTAACCCCAGGGTCACCATTTGAACAAACTTCGTACATGACCATAAGGTTATGGAAAATATTAAACCTCCGGCACTTGTAGTTTCAGAAAAAAATAGTTTTTAAGTTTCAAGGTTTACCTATATAAGTCTATGTTAAACATGTGACTCTTGTAGTTTCAGAAAAGACGATTTTTGAAGTTTTTCCCTATATACGTCTATATGTAAAAGATGTGACCACCGGGGCAGGAAATTAAGAGCTATAACTCTGGTGTTACCGATCCGATTTGGATAGATTTCGAACTCATTCAAATTGATATAAAGACACTGACAAAGTTTGAAAAAGTTCAAATGCAAAAGGAAAATGCCAGTTCACAAGGCTAAATAAGTCAATTTTCTGTATTTCAAGAGGCCATAATTCTGTTGTTACTGGTCCGATATAGCTGGTTTTCGAACTTTTTTAAGCTTTTATCAATATCAACAATCTGTACAAGTTTAGTAAAGATAATATACAAAATGAATGTGCTAGAGTGTTCACAAGACTTAGTATAGCATTTTTCAGCAAAACAAGGGCCATAACTCTTGTGTTATTAATTCGACCCGGCTGGTTGTTGACCTTGTCCGACCTTTTATTGATATAAAGACACTGGCAAAGTTTCGTAAAGATCCGATTAACAATGAAGTTCCTGTTGCGCTAACAAGGCAAAAGTTAACAGACGACGGACGACGACGACGGAAAACTTGCCATCCCATAAGCTCTGCTGGCCTTCGGCCAATAGAGCTAATAAATTAAAGGATGTTTTCTTGAGTTAATTATTTGTAATTTGTGTCTTTAGAAATAAAGGTGAAGAAAATTGCCTAAATGGCTGCAGCACAAAGCATGATTAAACAATAACAAGGTGTCAATGACCATGAAGCTCTACTGAAAGGTGTTGATAGCTAGATAAGCATTCCTGTGAAGTTTCATGAAATCTGTCAAGTAGTCTCAGAGGAGTAGTCGTTTCACGTGTTTTAATATATAAATCTATGTAAACAAAGATGGCCACTGCAGCCATATTTATTTAATGTCGTATAAAAGAGATTTTCAACGAAGACCAACATCATGTCATGCTGATCACTTTAAAGAAAGTCACATACCAATGTCACTTATAGTTTTCAGGATGTAGTCGCTACAAATTTGTTTTGTAAAAAAATATTTTTAGCCGTGGCAGCCATCTTGAATTTTCTGCCGACCTCAAATTTTGCTAGGATCAACTAGACATCAAGAAAATCATTTCTGTGAAGAGTCTCTACGAAAACCGACTATATAACTCTATAGCACCGATAATCTGTCACAGTGCCTCAATAATGCTATAGGCATTTTACGAAATAAGAACACGTCCCTACTAAAACCGATATATCTCTATAGCATCGGTGAGACACTGTGACAGATTATCGATGCTATAGAGTTATATAGTCGGTTTTCGTGGAAACGCATTTACGTATCGACCGAGTTCATACGGGGTGTATAAATACGTATTAGAAACGGTTAATTAATAGTACAACACATTCATGAAAATGAAAAAATAGAGTTGACACATACCATAGATTCCTGAAGGAATATGTTTGCTGTCAAGGCGAGTATACTGTTCGGTGTTTTGATATTGTAAGCTGCTGTTGGAATCAGAGGCACGCACATGGGCTCGATCCATACTTAATCCGGGGTTCCGACCTGTTGGGTTGGCATTTTGAAATTTTCCTCGTCCTCGTCCTAATGTGGGGGTATAATATCATAACATCAAAATATAAAATATAAACATACCTATAAATACGTATTAGGAATGGTTAATTAATACATTCATGAAACTAAAACAAGAGGGCCTTTGGATGCTCTACTGGCTAAAGATAAAGTTTA
Organism: Cyrtodaria siliqua; assembly: GCA_037043455.1. Taxonomy (NCBI): domain Eukaryota; kingdom Metazoa; phylum Mollusca; class Bivalvia; order Adapedonta; family Hiatellidae; genus Cyrtodaria; species Cyrtodaria siliqua. The sequence continues at coordinate 57,331 of JAWPHD010006021.1, forward strand.
TATATAAGGGGTCATAACTCTTTCAACATGAAGTCAATGATAGGTTTTGACAGCTATATCAGCATTCCTGTGAAGTTTCGTGAAAATTTGTCAAGTAGTTTCAGAGGAGTAGTCGCTACAAGTTTTTACTATATAACTCTATGTTAACAAAGATGGCTTCTGGCAGTCATGTTTAATGTCGAATTAAAATAATTTTTAAAATCGACGAACATCATGGCATGCTGATCATTTTAGAAAAAGTCCCATATCAATATCACTTATAATTTTCAAGAAGTAGTCTCTAAACAATTGTTTTTAAAAATCTTATTTTAACGGTGGTGGCCATCTTGTGGCCATTTCCGGCCGACCTGAAATTTTACTAGGATCAATTAGACATCAAGTGCAATATTCAAATTCATAAGCAGTTTCAAAAAAAATCCGTCTAGTAGTTTCAGAGGAGAATTGGCTACAAGTTTTTACTATATAACTCTTTGTAAACAAAGATGGCCGCTGGCAGCCATGTTAAATGACAATCAACATGATTTTCGATAAGGACTAACATCAAGTAATGCTGATTATTTTAGAGAAAGTCCCATATCAATATCGCGTATAGTTTTCCAGAAGTGGGTGCTACAAACATTTTTTTAAATATGATTTTAGCCGTGGCGGCCATCTTAAATTTCCGGCTGACATGAAATGTTGCTAGAATCAACTAGAGATCAAGCGCAATATTCCTGTGAAGTTTCATGAAAATCCGTCAAGCAGTTTCAGAGGAGTAGTCGCTACAATTTTTTACTATATAACTCTATGTAAACAAAGACGGCGGATGGCAGTTATGTTTAAAGTCGAATCAAAATTATTTTCGAGCGGAACCAACATCATGTCATGCTGATCATTTTAAAAAGTCCGATATCAATATCGCTTATAGTTTTCAAGAAGTAGTCGCTACAAACTCGTTTTTTAAAAATCTATTACTGTGGCGGCCATTTCAAATTTTCGGAAGACCTGACATTTTGCTAGGATCAATTAGACATCATGGGCAACATTCCTGTACTATTTCATGAAAATCCGTCAAGTTGTTTCGGAGGAGTAATCGTTACAAATGATTACTATATAACTCTATGTAAACAAAGATGGCCACTGGTAGCCATGTTTAACATTGAATCAAAACGATTTTTGAGAAGGACCCAACATCATGTCATGCTGATCGTTTTAGAAAAAGTCCCATATCAATATAACTTATAGTTTGCTAGAAGTAGTCGCTACAAATTATCAGTTTTCAAGAAGTAGTCACTACATACTTTTTTTTAAAAATCTGTTTTTAGCTTTGGTGGCGGACGGAAAAAAGGACAGACGGATGCACGGACGACGCACCACGACATAAGCTCTGCTGGTCTGTGATCAATAGAGCTAAAAATGAGACGCCGAGTGCATATTTTCTGTTCGAAGTTTGTATGACTGATATATATATATTGAGCAAATTTCGAAACGGATCCGTATTTCAAACCTGGCCTTCTGGTGCATTTTACAAGGTTTTACTCTGAACAGGTTTATGACCCTGGATTCCTAACGTTTGTTTTTATTATTTCTGACCAAAGATACCACTGATGTATTAAAAATTAAACAGAAGACTGGTAAAACTGACTACAAATAACGATCAATTAGAATAGTATAATATGCAGCCTTACTACTTGAATGGAAATGTTCAGTCACCATAAAGCCTATAATAGAAACCGCCGTATAAACCTCATCGTGTATGGCAAGCCAATTGTCCAATAATTACGTGAACCCATGTTCACGGTTATGGCAAGCCAATTGTCAAATAATTACGTGAACCCATGTTCACGGTCGAAAAACTAGGATTAACGATCGATAAACTAAGTTTTTCGAACGTAAAACCAGGTTTATCGAATACTAACTTATATTTTCGAGCGAAAACATAGGATAACGGGCGTAAACCATAGTTTACGCTCGTGAACCCAGGTTTACGTTCGATAAACTAGGTTTCTCGATTGAACTAAGCATTTCAGTCGTTATCTTAAGTTCACGAGCGTGAACCTATGTTTACGGGCGTGAACCTGGGTTCACGAGCGTGAACCATAGTTTACGAACGTGAACCTATGTTTACGACCGTGAACTTGGGTTTACGACCGTGAACATGGGTTTACGACCCTGAACATAGGTTCACGCTCGTGAACATAGGATAACGACCGAAAATCATAGATTTGTTCGAGAAACCTAGTTTATCGAACGTAAACCTAGGTTCACGTTCGTAAACTATGGTTCACGCTCGTAAACCCAAGTTCACGATCGTAAACATAGGTTCACGTTCGTAAACTATGGTTCACGGTCGTAAACATAGGTTCACGTCCGTAAACTATGGTTCACGGTCGTAAACCTAGGTTCACGTCCGTAAACTATGGTTCACGATCGTAAACCTAGGTTTACTCTCGTAAACTATAGTTCACGTTCGTAAACTATGGTTCACAGTCGTGATTGTCTTTGCTCGTAAATCACAGATACCGGTCCAAAAGCATAGTTACAAGTCGATAAACCCGGTTTTACGAGCGTGAACCTATGTTTACGAGCGTAAACCATAGTTTACGAGCGTAAACTATAGTTCACGGTTGTAAACATAGGTTTACGTCCGTAAACTATGGTTCACGCTCGTAAACTATGGTTCACGTTCGTAAACTATGGTTCACGGTCTTAAACTATGGTTCACGGTCGTAAACTATGGTTCACGGTCGTAAACTATGGTTCTCGGTCGTAAACATAGGTTCACGGTCGTAAACTATGGTTCACGGTCGTAAACATAGGTTCACGATCGTGAACCCATGTTCACGCCCGAAATTCATAGTTGTTTTGATAATCCTAGTATATCGACCGTAAACCATGGTTTACGTTCGATAAACTAGGTTTCTCGATTGAACTATGAATTTCGGTCGTTATCCTATGTTTACGAGCGTGAACCGGGGTTCACGAGCGTGAACCGGGGTTCACGAGCGTGAACCATAGTTTACGAATGTAAACCTATGTTTACGACCGTGAACTTGGGTTTACGAGCGTAAACCTACTACGTTTACGAGCGTAAACCTACGTTTACGAGCGTGAACTATGGTTTACGGACGTTATCCTATGTTTTCGCTCGAAAGTATAGGTTAACATGCTTTTACGTTCGAAAAACCTAGTTTATCGATCGTTAATCCTAGTTTTTCGACCGTAAACCTAGGTTCACGTAATTATTGGACAAATGACTTGCCATAATCGTGGCCAGTAAAATATCAAAGAAATATTGTATTTTTGAGTTTTCAACATCCAACAATATAAACTTCAACATTTCTCTCTAAACTTACTGAATAATTACAGACAAAACAGACTACAACATTGAAAAAGATGAACCATTCCCTGTGTTATTTCGACTCAGAGAACTCCGAGTTTCAGTACGCGAATTATTGGTATAAGTACGTCAGTCATTTTTCACGTAAATGATTTCCACTCCGAGCAATTTTGTCATCAAACTCCGCCTAAGTACGCAACTTCTAAATTCCTCACTCGACGCGAGAGATTAAGTGTGGGTTTCGCGTGATCTGTACTGAAGTCTTTGTAAAAGTTGTGACCCCAGGGGCGTGCCAACTTTAACTCCAGGTTTACCATTTGAACAAAATATTAAACGTCTAGCTCTTGAACATAAGCGTATGCTATATGCAATTTAAAAAAGTTATATTCATTGTGGTTTCAGAGACAAATTTGTTTTACATTGAACCCATGGTCTGTGGATTCAGAGTACACTGCGCTATAAACTGGACTCAAACATTAGTCAAACTTGAGAATAGAGAATCTGACACATACCAGACACATGAAGTCCCGAACAGGCCGTGTCTGAAGGTGTGGGATGGTAGACATCGCTGGTGTCCTGTTGGGTGTTTTGATGTGAGCTGTTGTTGGACTGATTCATATCAGAGACATGTGCTGGTCCTGGCTGTTGGGGATGTGTCACTGAAATTATTGTTTAACAAAGACAGTCATACATACAATAAGAAGATTATTACTGTGTTAAATATACTTGACAATCATTTACATCAACCCAACCTCGTAATCCGATATAAATTAAGGCACTTGTTTTGTTATCAACAAGAACAGTATGTGAAACAATGGACACGGTCATCACACAAGCTATATAGGGCACTTTACATGGTCATCCGATCTTTACTAAGCTTTCCCAGATTGTTAATATCAATAAAAGCTCGACAAGTTCGAAAATCAGCCAGATCGGACCAGTAACAGCGGAGTTGTGGCCCTTGAATTAGTTAAAAATGCTATATTTTGCCTCGTTAAGACGATAGGGCTTTTATTTTTCAACTGACTTTACCAATCTTTACCTGATTGGTAGTATCAATGAAAGCTCGGACAAGCTGGGAGATACAAGCGGAATGCGCAGCGGCGATGGACGTGTACAATTGTGCTCTGTGTATTTTTGGTGATTTTTATGGATTTAACATGGAATTACTGGCTCTTTGACGGCCAACAAGATATCTAACGCAAGATAAGTTCTTTGTCTAAAGAATATTGGTTTCTTAATAGAATAATGTGGTAGTTCAGATGCTGTTTTTAGAGAAACAAGCAGTTTCCTTTGTTCAGTATAACTTTAACCTAAAGGAAAAAAGTCGTTGACCTTTATAGCTTTTATGTATGATTGCCGTTGGGCATTCAGTGTACGGCTTGTAATCCATTCTAGTGTCGTGGTATCGACGGACTGTATGCTGCACTGGCAATTATAACGCTGGCAGATTGTTAATGCTCACAAACTTTACGTGTTAGCGTGGTAATATAAATGACAATGACATACGATTCTTCAATGATCATTTGTTCGAACTTGAACCCATATTGTTGTCCGATAACACCGAGGTTAAACGCCCTGTAGTATCAGGATCTCCAATTAGCTCTCCTTCCATGGGTGACCCAGGTGATGACGCTCTCTTAGAATTGACTTAATATAACCGTCTAGTCACCGCCTTCAGAGAGCATCCGGGTGATCTATTTGTTTAAAGACTGCTACGGGACTATGGCTCTTGCGAGAACAGACTTAAAAATACACGTTTTCTGCTATTTGAAACCCTGAGAGAATCCGACGACTTTCCGTATGGACAACATGTAGAGTTAAAAAGGCGTATGTACAATCGAAAGGTGGCGATACAGTAGCTGTTAAACCAGCCAATGACTTTAGGACGTTGTTAGCCGTAACAGAAGGCGATGAAGTATCGTTCCTAAAAGACATGATAAGCTCATCCAGGAGAAAATCGTCGTCACACCCCACGAGTTTCGTTTACCAAAACCAGTCGCATGCGACGGCATCTGCTGCTATATTACCTCGTCGCTATTTTGAAAGATACAGTGACGACACTGCAAGCTGAAATCCTTACGCTGAAGCAATGTATGGCAGCAAACGAAAACTTACGCTGTCAACAAATACAAGTCGTAAACCACTCAGTACTTGGTATTAAAGCAGAGTTAAAGTCGTGTTCTGTGACAATAAACGATACTATTAAAAACTTGAGCAAAAGCATCAGCGACATTAGAGTCACCGTACTTAAGGCAAATAATGCAGAGCTTGCAAAAGTAAGACAGTCACTGGAAACTCTGCTGACAAAGATAGTTGACAATAACGTTTTTGTAAAATATCCACTACAGGCAATCGATGACCCTGATATGCATGCAGTTATGTATTCATCAGAACAAAACATTGTCGGTGTACATGAGGCACTAATGGAAGAATTTAACAATTCATTTGGTGGTGTAGTCTTGCCTAACACTAACAATGTCAACACATGCGTCTTAAATGACGACGACATTACCTTCTTTTTGGCAGGAATTAGTGATCACATTCCAATCTCCCCTGCTGAGTGTAGTGACGTCATGAATGTGTCCAAATATGTTTATACATGTATTGTCTCCGACTCTCCCGATCGATCAGAAACAACACATATTTCGGAAAACATTCAAATCACATTAGACTGTGTAGTTTCTGATGTTTTGGAAGAACCATCTGCTATAGATACTTGTAATGCTATTGATTCTCCCGATCGTCCAGAAACAATACGTATATCGAAAGACAGCTGTTCCATAGAAAGTGTGGTTTCTGATAGATTGGAAGCCTCTAATACAATGTTTCATACTTCTGACAAAACAAATGCTTATAAATTTGCAAATTATAACAGCATGCGTAATAGAAAAACTAAGAGCAAAACAGAAAATGAAACATTCCGATGGAAAGGGTCATGTTAACATTACGAAAATTATATCCGCTATTGGGACCCTTAGTTATCCACGTCAAAACGGTATACCGGTTCGAGTCACCGCACGTGAGGCTGCTTATGATACACGTGCCCAATAAGATTATGAGGAAGATTTTAGCGTATACGTGCGTAAACGGACAAAACGTTTCTACGTAGGCGGATTTCAAAATACTATAAATAAGGACAAGATTGCGCGATATGTGTCTCGTCGGGGTCTAAAAGTAACTAAAGTATATTTATTTCCATCGCGCCGGTTCCCTGATGAGGTTGTTATACAACTTAATGTTGAGGCAAACGATGAATGTTACCTATTGGAAGATATCAGTTTTTGGCCTGCATGTTGTCTGCAAACCCTGGGTATCCCGAAATGAGAAAAAGAAATTGGGCGATCAGCAGCATGGGTCATGGTATAACCGTAACTCGCAGCGATATAGTTGGCACAATGACAGTAATTCTCAAGATACCCTTGTACATGTATTTAGAAATGGATTAGTGTAGCCCTTACGTTGTACATAAAACATCGAATTAAAATATGCAGTGTTTTAAACAATTAATTATTTTATCCTGGAACATAACGGGTATGATGTCAAGTAATACTTACCTTTGTAACTCACGTAAGAACCATTCTATAGACTTATGTGGGCTGTACGAGCACTGGCTATACAGTCAAAACTTACATTTCATAGATCTAATAGACAGCAATTATAAATCTCATGCTGTTTCTGATTTTTGTTTAAATATTCCAAGTAATAGACGGGCTGGAAAAGGCGGTGTTGCAATTATGTGGCATGTCAAACATGACCAATTCATTACGCTGTTAAGCATTGATGATGACAGAATAGTTGGTGTGCAATTTCAAGCTGCCGAAGATCAATATATTTTTGTCTTTCAAGTGTACCTTCCGTGTCGAAACCACTCGATTAGGGCATATAAAGACTATATTGGAGTCTGTACTCGGAAAACGGTATGGTAATATTTATGGGGGACTTTAATGCAATAGCATTCTTGAAAGCAGAGATCTCAATTTAAGCAAGTATTGACTGATACAAATTGTATCACTATCAATACTTTAGATACATGTAAAGGTGCCAAAACATCTTTTGTGTCATATGATGAAAGTTGCGAATCGTTGATTGATTATATTTTAATTCCTATTGAACGCGATTATACCGTGTCGTACTGAGAAATTGTAGATGATGACTGCTTACATATGTCGAGGCATAGACCTTAAACGTGCCAGTGTTACCCTTATGTACTGATGAGCCAAATAAGCGTGACTTTGGGACTAACTGGAGAAAAGTTACGGAACGTGAATTAGGTGATTATCAGCATATGTTGAAATTCACATGACCGGATAAATGCACAATCTGCAACACTTTCTAATAAAACGGATATTGATCAAATGTATAACCTTATTGTTAAGACCGTGGTCCAGGTGTCGGGGACTTGTTTTAAAACGTCAAAGTTTAGGCATTTTCTCAAACCGTATTGGAATAAAACTCTCTCATAGGCACATATAATAAGGAAATTAACGAATGTCATGGTTAATCGACGGTATGCCGACTTCTAGTGACTCATTTAGTTATGTGTATTATAAACAAGCAAAGCGACAATTTAGGAAGCTGCATAGATTCTATTCTCAACAATATTTAGACAAATTAGACGAAGAAATCAATAAATCCGCGGAAATAGACAACGAACAATTCTGGAGATTAGTAAAAACGCGACAAAAACAAACAGTAGAGCGGGCGCTGAACTGAAATTTAACGGTGTTATTTACAGGGATCAACAGGGCATAACAGAGCAATGGAAGAACTATTTTGATGTGTTATATACCCCAAACAGAAATCCAAAATATGATCTCGAATGGAACAAATATATAGATACTAAAGTAAATACGATTTTATCCGATTTAAAAACCACTACTTCATGTACACAAGTAAATGATGTAGAAGTTCCTTTTGCGGATGTTAAGACAACAATACTTTCATGTAAACGTGGTAAAGAGTTGATTATGTATAGTATGAGCACTTTATATATGGTGGCGACTTATAGTCGAGGTGCTGGCAAACTTTTATACAGCCATACTAAAATTGTCATATACACCATTGTCCATGAACAATGGCATCATAACAACGCTTCATAAAGGTGGGAGAAAGCGTCAAGATGATCCGAATAATTATAGGGCAATAACCTTATCCCCAGCCATACTAAAAATATACGAAGTGATTTTACTAAGTCGTTCGAAGTCGAAAATCTTGTCAAAACAGGGTGGGGGGTGGGGGGGGGGGGGGGAGGTTTCAAGAGCAACTGGGAAGTACAATGACAGCGTTCTCTTTGAGAGAATGTATTCTATATGGTAAATAAAGTAATAGCAAAGTGTTTGCCTGTTTCTAAGATGCTAGACAAGCTTTTGATATTTTATTTCATGACGCTCATTGTATAAGCTTCGTTAAATGAACATAGATACTAACACATTTTTATCTTTTGTTGATATATACCGCAACATGAAGAGTTGTGTACGAAATCAAAGTTGTATCTCTAAATGTTTTAATGTCTTGCAGGGTACCAGGCAAGGTGGTAAAAGCTCACCCTTGTTGTATTTATTGTTTATAGATGGTCCAATCAAAGAGCTGGAACCAAGCGGTTATGGGCTATGTATTTTTAACCTAAACGCTGGTTCACCTACAATAGCTGACGACATGGTGTTAGTTTCATTTTCTAAATGCGGTCGTGATAACATGCTTAGTATATGTAACAGATATGGCATGAAATGGCGATTCGAATATAATTCAACAAAATGCGCCGTTATAGTCTTCAATGACTTAAATTCTGATTTTAAAGAGCTGATAGACGCTGGCTGCTTGGTGATCAAACCATTGATGAAGTAGAACAGTATACTCATCTAGGTCTATTTTTGACAAGTATTTGAGCATCCAAAAACATGTAAAGGATTCGAATACGAAATTAATAGGTACTTTCTTAAGCCTGATTAATAGTGGGCTCCATCCAAATGGCCTTAACCCTTCAACGTCACTAACAATTTATAAGTCTGTTGTTCTGACAAAATCACTGTTCGGGTGTGAGCTGTGGAACACTTTATCAATTTCTGACTTAAATATGTATACTCGGATTGACATGGCGTTAAGCGCACTTGGTCTTACGTCAGTTGAATCTGAAATTGATTATAAAAAACTACAATTCTTCGCTCAGTTATGCAGATACCTTGTAAGTATACAGCAAAAAAAAAGTTGTAAACAGATTATTGAGATATTTGAATAATGACAAGCAAACGCATGGTTTTATTCCTGATATATACAGGTTACTGGTCAAATATGAGTTATCTACTTACTTGCATATATTTGTTAGCAGCTCAAGCTTTCCATCAAAGTTCGTGTGGAAAACAATTTTGAAAACTAAAATGTATTAATACCATTCAATGCAGATGTCTGCAAGACTGTGTTTACTTATGAAAGAAGAACACGTTGTTAATATCTTTAATAAAAATTAGCCTTGTCGACTATGGCAATTATGTAGAAAAAAGTCTGAAATAAGGCAACAGTGTCATACAGTGATATCTGTGTTGTGTAAACGTTTTCTCTCAGTCGACCTGAGCAATGTCCCAAATGCAATTCTTTGGTAAACAATAAAGTAGCACACATTATAAATTTCTGTCCTAAAAATAACGATTACAGAAATAAGTTATGGTCAGCTATTTTAGAAAATGCAGGAATTGGTGTATTTTCTAAATTTATTTCTAAAGGCAGCTATGATCAAATTTGTTACTTACTTGCTGGCTTCAGAAACAACTATACTGGAAACAATGACAATTGGAGGAAAATAAAAATCTATCCTATAAACTGGACTCAAACATTAGTCAAACTTGAGAATAGAGAAGCTGACACATACCAGACATATGAAGTCCCGAACAGGCCGTGTCTGAAGGGGTAGGATGGTAGACTTCGCTGGTGTCCTGTTGTGTGTTTTGATGTGAGCTGTTGTTGGACTGATTTAAATCAGAAGCATGTGCTGGTCCTGGCTGTTGGGGATGTGTCACTGAAATTATTGTTTAACAAAGACAGTCATACTGACAATAAGAAGAAAATTATTGTGTTAAATATATTTGACAATCATTTACATCAACCGAACCTCGTAATCCGATACAAATTAAGGCACTTGTTTTTGTTATCAACAAGAACATTATATGAAACAATGGAGACGGTCATTACACAAGCCATTGAGGACCCTTTACATGGTAATCACGCGAGCCATTGAGGACCCTTTAGGCACAAAATCGCTCACTCGATGACCGTGTCCATTGTAGACATTTGCAACAGATGGTGTGGTTGTGATAAAAGAGGCCTGGTAAGTTTAGAGAAAATTGTAACTATATGTAACAAGCTTACCTGATATTTATTGTAGACACTTGTAACAGTAACAATAGTGGGTCAGATAAAACATGTTTGGCAAGTTCAAAGGAAGATATTTAAAATATTTTTTATCTAAATCTTGAACCTCCTGGGCATACTTAAATTAAACCACATGATCACCATTTAAATGAACTTGGGAGAGGACCTTCAGCTTATGCTACGCGCAAAATATAAAAGTAATTTAAGGACTCTTCTGCGACAAGGACTATCACAACTTAACCTCTATGGAGATGTGATTTATAAACTTCAAAAGATTCTTGGTCATGATCACTTTCATTCTATCTTTGTTAAACTTGTTAAAAAGTGTATCAAAAGAGGTTATGACCCTATCATTTTGCAACGTATTGCATGCTTGGTGGTGGACCCTTTTACAGTTCGCCACTATGCTTTTCTCTTTAATTGTACGATGACCGGACAGGCTGTGGACCTTATGATGACGCCTACCTAAAGCCCATTGGGGCGATGGCGTTTGATGTTTGTCTATGATCTTTCTTGTCGTGCCCTTAATGGTTTATTCTCTTGTTGCTCTGGCTTCTGCCAAGTCATTGAGTACCTTCAATGTGGCTTTCTAGGCTATTGTTTTTTTTGTATTATATTTACACGAGCATATTTGTGTTTTACTTATATTGCCTATTGATGCTGCCTTGTTGGTTAGAGATTAAATCATGGCGGGGAATTCTTTATTTACACTGTCCTGTTTTAATGGGATGAAGTAGGGTAAGTGTGAGGTTTGGAGCACCCTAGAACCGGTTTAAACCCCCCAATGGCCTACTTTGCCACTGACCGTGTCAAGGCGGTAGCCCCTATTGTCAACCCTTTTGTGTTTGTGATGTCGTTTGCATTTATTATTACTTTTGCCTTCTTGTTTGTTATTTTGCGTGTTTGTTTCTGTGTTTTGTGGTTGACTGTCCTCCTTGAATTCTACTTTCCCTGTCCGATCTTTTTATATTTCTCAAGCTCTTGTAGTTTCAGAGAAGATTTTTGAAAGATTTTTCTGTCAAACTCTATGTAAAACAGGGTCACTATTTGAACAAACATGGCAGAGGACCATTTGAACAAACTTGGTAGCGAACCATACGTTTATTGTACACCCAAAATATTTAACCTCTAGTTGTTATAGTTTCAAAGAATTTTGTTTTAAAGATTTTCGTACATAACATATAAAATTGTGACTCCTAAAATGGGACCAAATTTGTCCCCAAGGTTACAATTTTGTACATACTTGGTAGGGAACCATGATCTTCTGTTATATGCAAAATATGAGAACTGTAAGCCTTGTAATTTCAGAGATTTTTTAATTGTTTTCCTATATAAGTCTATATAAAACATGCCAAATTATACCAAGGGCTAGTCTCGGCCAGCCAAGACCGTATCATACATATGTTTTACTTGCATATATCAGTCTGGGTAGATTAGTCTAATTAAAGCGCCCAGTAGCGATTAGCAGAATTTATTCGCTCATTTTTGTCACGCGCATTAATTCGACGTCTACGTGACTAAACGTACAACGTCAATTGTTGATGCACCAGTTAAACTTTTTAACGTCACTTGCTGATTCTCATAAGTTAACAAGAGGTCAATGACCTTGAAGATCTACTGATAGGTTTTGATAGCTAGATCAGTATTCCTGTGAAGTTTCATCAACAAAGATGGCCACTGGCGGCCATGCTTAATGTGGAATCAAAACAATATTCAATAAGGATCAACATCATGTCATGCTGATCTTTTTAGAAGAAGTCCCATATCAATATCACTTATAGGTTTCAAGAAGTAGTCGCTAAAATCTTGTGTTTTTTTAATCTCTCTTAGCCGTAGCGGCCATCTTGAGTTTCCGGCCGACCTGAAATTTTACTAGGATCAATAAGACATCAAGAGCAACATTCCTGTGAAGCTTCATGACCATCGGTCAAGTAGCTTCAGGGGAGTAGTCGCTACAAGTTTTTATTATATAACTCTATGTAAACCAAGATTGCCGTTGGCAGCCATTTTTAACTTGTTTGTATGATGTTTTACATCATTTTCAGCACATTTAAGGTTATAGATGACGGTCGATTTTTTTGTGGTGGAGTCAGACCACCCACTTTTCCTGGGTAGAACCAATACTGTACACATCCCGCAATCCGTAAGAATGTTTAACGTTGCATCAAAACGAGTTTCGACAATGACCAACATCATGTTATGCTGATCATTTTAGAAAAAGTCCCATATCAATATCACTCACAGTTTTCAAAAAGTAGTCACTAAAACCTTTTTTTTAAATCTGTTTTTAGCTTTGGTGGCCATCTTGGATTTCACATCAACGTGAATTTTTGACAGGATCAACTAAACATCATGCGCAACACTCCTGTAAAGTTCCATGAAAATCCATCAAGTAATTTCTTTCTAGTAGTTTCAGGGGATTAGTCGCTACAAAAAAAGTTTACGGACGGACAGACGGATGCACGGATGCATGGACGACGCACCACGACATAAGCTCTGCTGGTCTGTGATCAGTAGAGCTAAAAATGAGACGCCGAGTGCATATTTTCTGTCCGAAGTTTGTATGACTGATATTTATATATTGAGACAATTTCGAAACAGATCCGTATTTCAAACCTGTCCATTTTCAACGGGAAAGCATTCCATTTTCAACGCCATCAATAACCTTAATCCGGGCCTTCTGGTGCATTTTACAAGGTTTTACTTTGAACAGGTTTATGACCCTGGATTCTTTACGTTTGTTTTTATTATTTCTGACCAAAGATACCACCGATGTATTAAAAATTAAACAGCAGAGTGGTAAAACTGACTACAGATAACGATCAATTAGAATAGTATAATATGTTGCCTTACTACTTGAATGGAAATGTTCAGTCACCATATAGTCAATAATAGAAACCACCGTATAAACCGCATCGTGGCCAGTAAAATATCAAAGAAATATTGTATTTTTGAGTTATTAACATTCAACAATATAAAATTTAACATTTCTCTCTAAACTTACTGAATAATTACAGACAAAACAGACTACAACATTGAAAAAGATGAACCATTTCCTTTGTTATTTCGACTCAGCGAACTCCGAGTTTCAGAACGCGAATTATCCTGGTATAAATTCGTCAGTCATTTTTCACGTAGATGATATCTACTCCGAGCAGTTTTGTCATCAAACTCCGCCTAAGTACGCAATTTCTAAATTCCTCACTCGACGCGAGAGATTAAAGTGTGGGTTTCGCGTGATCTGTAATGAAATCTATGTAAAAGATGTGACCCCAGGAGCGTGCCAACTTTAACTCCAGGGTCACCATTTGAACAAAATATTAAACTTCAAGCTCTTGACCATAAGCGTATGATATATGCAATATAAAAAAGTTCTATTCCTTGTGGTTTCAGAGATAAATAGTTTTTACATTAAAATCATCGTCTGTTGAATCAGAGTACACTGCGCTATAAACTGGAGACAAACATCAGTCAAGCCTGAGAATAGAGAAGCTGACACATACTAAACACATGAAGTCCCGAACAGGCCGTGTCTGAAGGTGTGGGATAGTAGACTTCGCTGGTGTCCTGTTGCGTGTTTTGATGTGAACTGTTGTTGGACTTATTCATATCAGAGGCATGTGATGGTCCTGGCTGTTGGGGATGTTTTACTGAAATTATTAACAAAGACAGTCATACATACAATAAGAAGATTATTACTGCGTTAAATATATTTCACAATCATTTACATCAACCCAACCTCGTAATCCGATATACATTAAGGCACTTGTTTTGTTATCAACAAGAACATTATATGAAACAATGGACATGGTCATCACACAAGTCATTGAGGGCCATTTACACGGTCATCACGCGACCCATTGAGGACCATTTAGGGTCTCTATCGCTCAATTGATGACCGAGTCCATTGTAGACACTTGCAAAAGATGATGTGGTTGTGATAAAAGAGGTCTGGTAAGTTCAGAGAAAAGTGTAACTCTATGTTACAAGCTTACCTGATTTTTATTGTAGACACTTGTAACAGTAACAATAGTGGGTCAGATGAAACATGTTTGGCAAGTTCAAAGGAAGATATTTAAAATAGTTTCCAAATTAGTTTTTATTTAAAACTAGAACCTCTTGGGCATGCTTAAATTAAACCAACTGAACACCATTTAAATAACCTTGGCAGAGGACTTTCAAGCTTATGTTACATGCAAAACATTAGACCTCTAGCTTTTTGTAGTTTCAGAGAAGATTTTTGAAAGATTTTCCTGTCCAACTCTATGTAAAACAGGGTCACCATTTGAACAAACATGGTAGAGGACCATTTACACAAACTTGGTAGCAGACCATAAGTTTATGTAAACGCGAAATATTTAACCTCTAGTTCTTGTAGCTTCAAAGAAAAAGATTTTTTTAACGGTTTTCCTATGTAACTTTATAAAATTGTGACCACCGAAATGGTTCCAGATTTGACCCCAAGGTCACAATTGTGTACAATACTTGGTAGGGGACCAATGCGCTTCTGTTACATGCAAAATATGAAATCTCTAAGCCTTGTGATTTCAGAGATTTTTTTTCGATTGTTCCCCTATATAAGTCTTAGTAAAACATGTGAACCCCAAATTAAGACCTCAGGCTTACCATTTTAACAAACTTGGTAGATATTAGACACATGAAGGTTATTATACAATATTAGAGTGGAAAATTCAAACAAAGGGCCTTAATTCTGTAGGCAATCAACACTGTGTGATGTAGAGGGACATGAGGTCATCAGTTGTTATGTGTATATAAACAATCCATTGAAACTGTTTAAGAAAACCAGTAAGAAGGTTTAGTATATTGCTGTATAAACTATATAACATCACCCGACCCCTGGTCAGTATTAAGGCACCATTTTTGTACAACTTTAGAAGCACCATAATATAATGCTGCATGCAAAATATCAGAGCTTGTGTGAAAAAAAT
This sequence comes from Cyrtodaria siliqua, assembly GCA_037043455.1. NCBI lineage: Eukaryota > Metazoa > Mollusca > Bivalvia > Adapedonta > Hiatellidae > Cyrtodaria > Cyrtodaria siliqua. Next base: position 72,964 of record JAWPHD010006021.1, read on the forward strand.
CAAAATAATGGAGTCCCAAATGTTAAACCCATAAATAGAGCTGATTCCAGGATTTTTAAAATCTGGGCCAACTCCCACATTGGTGGAAAAAAGGGGGCGCCAACTAGAAAAAATAGATGACAATTACACAATAAAGTGTAAGTGTACTACACTTTACTTGTACACGGAAACCATCTTGTCTTAAAGGCATTTGTCTAACAGTTAATTACAAGCTGAATGATTTACAATCCCGTGCCGTAAAACACCATTCATTCATTCATTCATTCCTTTTTAGATTTTCATAATTATGTTGATAGTTTTGACAAAATCATGGTTTTCCACAAGGTTCTCCATCAAATGTGATGCACATTTACACAATTAAAGACTTTTTGTTCATAGAGATTCTTCTGATTGTTTTAATGCCATTTTGGCATGAACATCATCTCTCACAATCTGCAATATGATAGAATGATAAAATAAGTGCCAATTTTGCCAGTGTAATTAAGTTTTGTTACGTGTCCATATGGAACATGAACATAAGTTTCCACAACTGCTGCCCAACAATCCTTATTGGCTAATGACCACTCATTCCTACACTGATCTCCATTGATAAGCTTATCACTTTTTACCTCTCCCCTCACTGCATCATTTCCATAATGTTCCATTAAAAGTGCACATTCTTTTCTGCCAAATTATTCCTCCTGTTCATCTGTCAAACATGGCAGTGGTCTCATTCATGAAAGGTACTTGCAACATCAACTTTTGTCAGTCTATTTCCTTTGTATGACACCTGCTGAACAGCTCCGTGTTTTGTCTTTTTTCATAGACAGTTTTCCTTGCAGTTCTGTCTAATAGCGAGCTTTAGCTTTCGTGATAAGGATGATTTTTGACTTGAAGTCTAAGAATGCCGGATTGATTGCAGCTATATATATGTCTAGCTTCTGAAGTATCAAGGAAATATTTGCCACAGAATTCATTTGTATTTTACACATGTTAGTAGTTATTATGGGACGGTTTAGCCCCACTTTGCCCGCCGGCATTTGAATGGCATTTGAATTTAATGACGTAATCAGCTGCTTGCAATATCGAAAAAATTGGCATTTTTACGTTAATGACCCCCGACATTTAGATTTAATGACATGATACTATTTAGTAACACGCAATATCGAAATTATAGGTTACCATTATGTCTGTTAAGGTATTGACATTTTCTACGTTCAATCAGATCGGCATTTGGATTTAATGACATAATTCTAAAAAGTATCACGCAATATCGAAATTATGGAGTACCAGACTAAGCTCATTTGGTTGAAAATTACATACGGACATTAGGTTTACTGACAAATGGCAGGTGTTTCTACCTACATTCAATCAGATATGCATAAACCAATCAGGTTGTAAATATGACAGATAAAGGGTCCTACAGAAACCACGTTCAAACGCAATGGCATCGTAGATCAGCACTGTACTACTAGCAAGGAGCAATATTTAATTAATTATACCATGAAAAAGACAAAATACAACAGAAATGATGGTGATGACATTGTAACCGACTTAACGGTCAGTAGGCAATACAGATTAGCTTGAATCGATTTTATGTGTATACAATCCTCGCTATTATCCTGTCTTCAGCGCCCAAATAGACAAGACATTTAAACAAAACTACATCCCATCAAATGGAATTCTCTAACAATAAAGGCCACATCCAGAGAAACTAACAAAAGAAACACTAAGATGTTGTTGTAAAGCTGTACAAAACAACTAAATGAGAAACATCTCAGGATGTATCTATAATTGTACTGAATAACCACAGCAGTTGCAGACAAAGAGAAAACCAATCAAGGGTATGACCAGAAAACCCGAGGGACGAAAGATCATGCACATACATCCCTTGGTCGGGGTTTCAGTAGGTGCAATCATAGAGTCCCAAAAGGTTGTCAAGTCATCGCACAAGGAAAAGGTGAAGCGTAGTGGCTGACTGTAGAGGGGTCAATCACTAAACATGCAATGCATTGTAATACTAAAGGGTCGTACCCTTTTCTGACGAACTTCCTGATGAATTTTGTAAAGTGGTCAGGACACCCGCCAGATCCCTTAAACTTCCAAAGTTTATAGAAAACTTCGCCATAAAATAAGGATTGCGATATTCCTAGTCACAGAAGTGTTTTAAGGTTGGTGTTGTATTTCTCCAGTAGGTTTTCGTTGCGGCGGTAGCATTTTGAGAAATATCTACGTAGTTTATGATAACGAAAACCCTGCTGAAGAAGTTGTAATAACTCGATTTCGATCATTGAACATCATATATAACATCTATAACATAATTTCAAGCTCTAGCACAACGAATGAGCTGGGAGATATAAACCCCGTATGATGTAGTACGAGGTACATCCCCTTTCCAGGTGTGTATAGTTAACGATGTTAAAATTGAAGTCATCTCTCTTATCATAGATTTTAATATGTATGAAATCATTAGAAATGGAAAGATGAAGATCAAGGAATGCTGCTTCAGTATCCGAACTGCTTTATTCAACGTGAGCTCTGGTATATAAATGTTAGTAGCCATATGAGCAAAGAACGGATTATCAATATTGAGCATGTCATCCAGATACCGAGAGGTATTATTAAACGCATCAATACGTCAACCTAAAATCTCTTTCATAGCAGTACAAAAACAAATCTGCGACAAGTGGCGTACAGTAAGTACCCATAGGAATACCAACAACCTGTCGGTAAACAGTTTATACGTATCTTATAAAGATAACGCTCTAAAACATCAGCACACGTCCACAAATTATAATTATCAACAGGGGGCGTGTGTAAAGAAAGCGCTGACATTATTATTGCTAGAACAATTTTACCTTCTTTAGAAAATGTCTTCTGAATATGCTGAAGCAATTTATCTTTGATTAGATTATGTGGTAGAGTAGTATATAGTGTGGAAAAGTCGTAGGTGCTTAAAGAAGAGGCATGAATGTGCTTACACCGTAGTTTATCAAGGACTTCTCCAGAGCTTTTAATATACCAAAACAGATTAATTCTTGAGTTTTCAAAAGCCTTTCTGCAATACTTAATAATATGTTCTCTAATCGCGGAAAGTCAGAAGGTCAACAGTTTTGATATATTGGTCGTGGTACATGAACTTGCATTAGCAATAAAACGTGCTTTGTATGGAATTTTGTGGAGTTTGGGTTTCGAGTACATTGTAGGGAGAGCCTCGTCCGCATACTATTACCGAAACGTTTATAGTCTCCATAAATGTCACAGTTTTGTGCCTTCCTAAATAATACAGGCTATTACTCGTGAATAGCCAACGTTATTTTTGGAGGCACTGTGTACCCACAGTTGTTATACTGTAGATCTGCATTTGGAATAGAGGTATAATTACGCATGCGCAACGTTGAGTCATTCTTTTCTGTTGGGAATACTGGACATTGGGTGTGTACAATTTTTATGTTGAGTAAATCCTAATTATTTACCCACCCTCCTCACCCCATCTTTTCATAGTACTGTATGTTGATGGCCACACTGTGTAGGCCGATACATTGGCCTATTTATATGACTTATATTTCATAAGTTACATATAACGTAGTTAATCCGCTGCTATGAAAAGGATCCTGCTGTTGTCTGCATATCATTTCAAGCACACTGGACATACAGAAAATATACCAGAAGATCGGTGCGGCTCCGGAAGGATTTCGAGATGACGGACGGTGCTTGGGCTAACAACGATTGTGTCGGACAGTGCTTCTCAATGTACATATATAGAAACTGCCTAACGTGTAGTTTGTAGTGTCTGCGAACTTGAACTATATAGGCCGTCAGCGAATCCTTCAATTCAGTAAAATCACAGTTAATGACAATTAACAATTTTATATTAAGTAAATTTCAATATAATACTGACCACTGTTTCCCAGGGTCGGGATTACACCATAAAATGTTCAAGCCTTTTGGGGCTTTACTGTGGTGCACCACGCCTAGTTCGGCTGTGCACATTATTGTAAACGTTAAGAAAATAAATAACTTTCAAGTTATTAAATGAAGAAACATTTTAATTTATAATTAGAGTTTTGATAAAACATTTTATTTAAGCCGTTTGGGGCTTTCTTGTTTGAAAAAATGTTTCTGATGTGTTAGATAGTTTTGTGCCTTCCTAAATAAATGTCCCATCCTTTTCCAGCAAAGGTGTGAATAAAGATAATCAGAAGTGCTCGCTAGCTCTGCATTCAAAGTATTGATATAATGTAATCGGCAGACAATAATTATATTTTTGGAAGCTTTGTCTGCAGGAACTAGAACAAATTTAGTATGCAGATTCTGAATATCCTTCTTAAGGTGTCGTAAATTGTAAGTAGACGGCCGTGGAAGCAGGGAAAAACAAAAAAAACAAGAACCACTGATATTCATATAAAATCACCTTTCTGAATGTAGTTATTGTTGCTATGTTATCCAACATGGTAAGTCGTTTTAGCATTTCAGCGCATATTGACGAGAAACATCTCTCAAATAATGCAATAAAATATATATATTCAACAGGGATATTACGATTCGGTCAATTCGGCAATGTTTAGATAAACCTGACAAGAAGAAGAAATTATCAACAAATGTGTATCTTTTAGAGAAAAAAATACCTGGGATACTTTCGGATCACCTCTAAAAAAGTAAGGGTAATTTGCAAACAAAAACGAAACCAGTCGTTTATAATATCTGCATATCCAATGAACGTTCATTAATTACAATGCGGATCTGTCATCAGATAAGAATTTAAATTGTCATTTTTTTTCGCTAAAGATACATTGACATTCAATGAATACATTTATCTTGCAAGAAGGTTCTGCCATCAGATAAGATTGAAACCGACAGGTATTGGTCAATTATTATGTAAAGTGTAACACATTTGTTAGAATTTAATTATATAAACCTCAGAAACGAATTTAGTGACATAAAAGTAATAATAATTGAATCCAAATTCGATATTTTAAAGATTTTGTTTCTCTTATAGTTATGGTGATATTACCGTTTCACGTTTCGGGGTCACGTGACATAAATGGTAGACTCTGATTGGTCCAAACTATAAATACCCAAAACTACCTCATTAATGGACCGAATCATATCGTGTTTGATATGGTTATACAAGTTTCAAAGAGTCCTATTCGATGACGAGTACAAACCGGAAGTAGATCCCAAAACAACCGGTGCCAACACATGTCGGGCATCATTTTAAATGTTTTTTTCAAGTCCTGTAAATACAAGATAATGTAAAATAAGAACAACACATTGCCACTGATTTGACTATTTTTATTTTAAAATCAATACACAACAGATTTATCATTTATAACAACTATATAAACATGTCACATAATCAGTTTACAGTAATTGTTTAAATTGACTGCACATAGAAATCAGCCAATCTCTCGACACTGTGTAGGGTTGAAACTCATCTCCATTTGTATTTTTCAACAGTACCGGTATGTAGGTATTACTAGGGTTAGCTGGCAACACATATATTCTCCATAGAGTCCATCCACATGGTATATTTCCAGACATATCCCAATAACGAATTCGATAATTTAAAGGTTTTGTTTACCTATCTCTTATAGTTATGGTGATATTACTGTTTCAGGTCTCGTGACATAAATAGTAGACTCTGATTGGACTAAACGTTAAATATCCATACCTACCTCATTAATGGACTACATCCTATCGTGTTTGGCATGGTTATAACGGTTTCAATGAGACCTATTTGATGACAAGTACAACCCGGAAGTAGATCACAAAACAACCGTCGTTATAATCTAAAAATGGTCATAACCTTCACATTTAAGTCTTATTTACACATGTTTGGCATCATTTTAATCGATTCTTCAAGTGCTGTAAATACAAGATAATGTAAAATAATAACAACACATTGCCATTGATTTGTCTATTTTTATTGTAAAATCAAAAAAGAACAAACAGATTGATCATTTATAACAACTATATATACATGTCACATATACAGTTTACAATAATTGTTTAAATTGACTGCACGTAGAAATCAGTCAATCTCTCGACACTTTGTAGGGTTGAGGACACTTGAGTTGAGGACTTTAATATTCGTAATCTTTGTATAACTAAAAAACTAAACCATCGGGGCTACCGTTGCCATAAACTTCGTAAAACCTTTGCAAAATCTTATTATCGTAACGCTGATCTTCTTTCCAATATAAAAGTAATTTAAGAACTCTTCTGCGACAATGACTATCACAACCTGACTTCTATGGTGACGTGATTTACAAACTTCGAAAGATTCTTGGTCAGGATCACTTTCATACTATCTTTGTTAAACTTGTTAAAAGGTTTATCAAAAGAGGTTATGACCCTATCATTTTTTAACGCACTGCATGCTTGATGGTGGACCAATTTACAGTTCGCCACTATGCTTTCCTTTTAATTGTGCGATGACCGGACAGGCTGTGGACCCTATGATGAAGTCTACCTAAATCCCAAAAGGTTGGGTGACGTTTGATGTTTGTCTGCAGTCTTGTCTTGTCGTGCCCTCAATGGTTTGTTCTCTGACTTCTGCCAAGTCATTGAGTACCTTCTTTGTGGCTTTCTAGGCTATTGTTTTTTTTTGTATTTATATATACACGAGCATCTTTGTGTTTTACTTATATTGCCTTTTAATGCTGCCATGTAGGTTAGGGAATAGTTCATGGCTTGGATTTTTTTATTTACACTGTCCCGTTTTATTGGGATGACAGTAGGCTAAGTATGAGGTTTGGTGCACCCTAGAACCTGGTTTTAACCTACAGCGACCTTTTTTGCCACTGACCGTTCCAAGGCGGTAGCCGTGTTGTCAAACCTATTGTGTTTGTGATGTCTTATTTGGCCTTTTCGATTTTATATCTATATTGAAACTCATCTCCATTTGTTTTTTTCAATAGTACTGGTATGTAGGTATCACTAGGATTAGTTGGCAACACAAATATTTTCCATAGAGTCCATCCACATGGTATATTTCCAGAAATATCCCAATAACGTAAATTGTGTTCCATGAGTGTTCACTGAGTTTGATTTAAACGAACGAGAATAGGTCCGGGTCTGTAATCTTTTTACAGAATAACTGTTACGTTGGCAATGTCATTGTTGTTGCTTGTATCTGGTGTAACGTAATTTTTATTTGGTGACTCTTGACTTGACTTCTTATAAGGCATGCAAGATTTGCACGATCCAAATACATCTATTATGACTTGCTTGCCAGCCGATGTATCCGCTCTATTGTCAACTAGCACGTATGAGTAAGGTTTAGCCGTTGTGTCGTTATATAGGTCGTTATATAGCTGTATGACTGATGGTTTAGTTTTGTCAAAGATTCTGTTCGCCATTATCCCGATCTGTCTTCAATCTGCGGGACATCTAAAGAGCGACATGTACTGGGCATTTCGGCTGATACTGGTATTGTGTTTGCCTTTTGGGAAGGCGTTCTGTAAAAGCAGAATAACGCTCGTGTTTCTGTGTCTCTCTTGCGTAAACAATTTGGAAATGATGGGACTGTCCACCGCGAAATACATAAGATCATCCAGTATGACGTTGTATGATGTTGTTATACACCGGGTAAAGATCGCTCACGTCAGCCTGAAATTCGAGTACGCCTTCTCTAAAGTAAATGTATTTTTCTAATGAGCTCTTCATCTACCTATACATATCTTGCCATTGCCCGTAAAACCAATAGATTCTGCGCCGCTTTCTAGGATCTGCGTAGTTGATGTGGTCTCGTTCCAGTATTTGTCTGACGAAGTAACTTTTTCCGCTCATACTAGGCCCAACCACTATGAGAGAGAACATGTGCCGAAATATAAAATTCGGATACGGCTATTGCACTAGACCCTTTGTCATTTTACAGAGCATGTCAATTTTGTCAGTCATTTTCTCGTTTCAGATGAATTTCCTGCGACAATATTGGGAGAGGATTGTATCATTCGCTCAATGGGAGAGACTAATGCCCGTTATAAGTAAAATAAATGAGCTACGCGCACTAAGACCGTACTCTTGAAACAGATGAATAGCTAAGTGAATAACGTCCGGCGTTGACATATTTGGCACATCCGTTTATATTTGTAAGGAAATTTGTAAAGTTTTCGAATATTTATTGACACATGTTCTTACATACTTTTATTCTTCGCTTTTTTATAATTTCACATTACCCTGACATTACCCTCACATACCGTGATAGTACCCTGACAGTAACCCCACAGTACCTGGCAGTACCCTATAGTACCCTGACAGTACCACTACATTACCCTGACAGTACCCCCACAGTACCCTGAAAGTACCCTCACAGTACCTTGAAATTACCCCTATAGTACCCCTATCGTACCCTGACACAGTACCCTTGCAGTACCCTCACAGTATCCTGACAGTACCCCCACAGTACCCTGACAGTACTCCACAGTACCCCGTGTGTGTGATAGTTTTTATTTTTGCTCGCCCTATGGCACTAGGCCTTTTGGCGAGCTGTTCGGTAGGTGGTTAATAGATTTTGGAAGGGGAAATTATGGGGGAGTAATTGTTTCAACAATGGCAAGAACCAGGTAGACAACTGTGTCAGTTGTGTAGGGTTGGCCGTGAATTCAGAAGGCGATTAGATAAAAGATAATATAGTATATTAACTGCCCTTAGATGTTTATATTAAGCTCTGGTTGGTCTATTTATTATTTTAAATTTATATTGAGGATACAATATATTCCAACGCCAGCGTGTCACCATTTCTTTTTTTAAAAATTATTCTATCTTAATATTTACATATATACATACTCCATGTTTTATCTGCCTCGTGCTCCCTTCCAGAAGGAATGGACATCATTAGATGTAAGCATATATTTTTAAAACATGATAAAATAACCCAGTGTTGTTTGTAGGACATCACTCCAGATCTCTCAATATATAACTGGGCCAAAAGCGGGGTGCGCTATGAGAGTAAGCACGTCAAATGGAGTGTGTCCCTCCACCAAAGCCACGTGGAGGCCACACTGGGGAAGGCACGAGGTAGAAGTATACATAGGATTTACATGTTAATATCATTTCCCCCCTATCCCGATGTGTGCGTCAGACAAGACTAAAAAATAGCTTCTTCCCAGCTGTCGACGTAAAACCAATCTTTTAAGCATATATACAAATAAATCGGACAGCCAGGAATTTCTATTATCTTATCATAAAAAACGGATAATTATTAAAATCACACAGCGGGACCGGTGGGGACATACAATATATTGTTACTATATAGACAGGAAAGTCGAGCAGCTGTCGTTAATCAAGCATGGGTTCGTAAGCAACGATTTACCATACTAAAATCCAACATAAGATAATATGATTAAAACCTGTTACATTGTAAATAGGGCAGGACGGACGTTAGTCCATTACAAAATGCCGATGTTTAAAGTTATTTAAAAGATATAGTATCCCGTGGATCCAATGGGACTGATTAGTCTCAAGTATCCATTAGGAACAGATTAACGGCCGATGCTCGTCTTCACAGAAGAAAAAAATACGTTAAAAATGAGGTCTATTCCAATTGGAGGTAGAAAACTGTCTGTATTTTCAATACAGAGTTTATACCCACTGATGAGTCTAAGTTGGTCCCCATCAGTGATAGATTATGAATTAAATATGGACAGAATATATATCAGTCCAAATTCTAAAACATATAGTAGTGGGAAAGGTAAAAAGAAAAGTAAGTTAAATTTGATTGATGATTATTGTTCTGATGATGATTATACTGTATAATACTAACAGGTTGGGGCTAACAGAAATATATAGATAAGGGATCATATGTCTCATGAATAGGTATAGCTGTTATACACATGATCTATATATATTGTATATCCAGCTAAGATACAAAAAGTTAAATCTTCTTTTGGAAGTGTGAATCCTTAATGAAGTCACTAAGCGCACTAAAGACTGGTAGTCTATTCCGTTTATCAGGGTCAAGAATATTTGGGAGGTTAAACGGAATAGATAGTTGTTGAAGTTTAAATTTCAAGTTATTTCGCGTTACATCTAGCTGATCACAATCAAGGAGGAAGTGTTCAGTGGTGAATGGAACAGAGCAAGAGGGGCAATCTTTATGCAGATCTTTTATTATATGACTTCCCATACTTGCTGGTAGTAGATTGTATCCCATTCTCAATCTAGTGATATCTTTATTTATTAATTTATTGGTTGAAAAAAGATCATGATTTCTAAAATTATTGCTGAGCCTTGTAATAGTATTATATTTATTTGTTTGCTCTATTAAATAATGGTTTAATTTCATGTTAATTGTTTTATGAATGATGGAGTATATTTCTGAAGGGGCTAATGGGACAGGTTGATTAATTAATATATTATTTAAGCCTGCCTTACAGGCAAGGTCTGCTTTTTCATTTCCAGGTATTTGGACATGGGCCGGACACCACTCGAATGTAACTGAGAGGTTTGAGAGGTAGCAATCATTAATCTGAATTAAAATATCTGAAATTAGGTCCGGCCTTGATTTGCTTGTTCTATCCCTTATTGCTGTTAAACTAGATAGGGAGTCCGAAAATATAACTGAGTATGGAGGTTTGTTTTTGTAGATCCATTTGAGAGAATTTTTTATCGCGATCAGCTCAGCAGTAAATATTGATAAGCTATCTGTAATTCTTTTTATTTTTGTGATATTTAAAGTTGGAATGACAAAAGCAGATGCTACTCTACCGGTATTTGGGTCTTTTGATCCATCTGTATAAATGTTAATATGAGAAATATATTTATTTTCTATATGTTCGTTGAAGGCCAACTTAATATCTTCTTGGTTATCTTGTTTACTAATCATATTTGAAAGGTTTATGTCCACTATTGGAGTAAGTAAAGTCCATGGGGGGATATCTTTTTTACTAGAGTCTAGAATGTTTATATCATTTAATTTGTATTCTTCAACAAGATTAAATGTGACTGAGCCAAAGGGTTTGGGCCTATCTTTAAATGTATTTTTACAATAAGTAGGTTTTATAATGTCATTGACAGGATTAGTTAATTTATTAGTCTGGGATCTAGACCAGTATCTCAGCATCTGCTCTTCTCTATGTAAATGGAGAGGGAGAACTCCCGCCTCGTGTTTTAAAATATGTTTTGGGGTAGATTTAAGTGCGCCTAGTGCAATCCTTAAAGCTTTGTTTTGAATTATATCGAGTTGCTGTAATAACGAGGAAGAAGCACATGAATAAACGTGAGAACCATAATCTATTTTTGGTCTAATAAGGGTTTTATATAATATAATTAGAGATTTTCTATCTGATCCAAAGTCCGTTCCTTTTAACATTCTTAATAAATTTAAATCTTTCTCACATTTAGCTATTAAATTGTGTATATGTGTTGTAAAGTTTAGTCTTCTATCAAAAATAATGCCTAAAAATGTGGCTGTTTTACTAAATATAATTTTAGTGTCACCTAGAAAAAGGTCGACAGATTCACGGATGGTATGGCCAAAAATAATTCCCACTGTCTTATTAGGTGATAATTTAAAGCCCCATTTGTTTGCCCATTTCCATATTAAATTTAGGCCCTTTTGAGCTTTAGTTTGTAGTTTATTTAAATGTTTCCCCGTTACCCATGTGCTGCTATCATCGGCAAATTGGCTAACAACCATGCCAGTGTCTTTAACGATATCTGGCAGGTCGTTAATGAGAATATTAAAAAGAAGGGGGGATATTATGGAACCTTGGGGAGTACCTCTCTCTAGAGAGTCATCCACCTTAACTTGTATCTTCCTGTCCTGAAGAAAGGCCTTAATGAAGGAGAAGCAATTTCCTCTAATGCCAAAATCAAATAATTTAGTAAGAATCCCTATATTCCAAGCAAGGTCAAATGCTGCTTGTAAATCTAAAAATATAGCAATTACAGAATGGCCAATGTTTTTTGCAAATATTATATCATGTTGTAATCTGGCCAACTGATCTTGTGTACTGCGGCCCTTCCTGAAACCTGATTGAAATTTATTTAATAAGTGTTTAGTTTCTAGGAAGTGTTCTAATCGATTTTTTACCATATATTCCATTAATTTACTAGGGTGAGAAGTTAAGCTTATGGGTCTATAGGATTTAGGATCATTTGAGTCCTTATTGGGTTTTTTAATCGGGATAACACAGGCCAGTTTCCAGGAGACCGGATATGTTTTGGAAGTCCAGATTTTATTATAAAGGAGAAGCCAAATACTTAAGGTGGATTCAGGCATGTGTTTAAATAACTGATAGGCAATTTTGTCAGGTCCCACGGCGGAATTTTTTCTGCTATAAATTGCATCTCTAAGTTTCAGTACATTAAAATGGAGATTAAGAGTAGGGTCTATATCCTCTTGAATGTCGTTATTAATTTTATTGTTAAAATCAGTTTCAAAATTATCTTGATAGTCATTTGTAGTTTTAGGAAGATTGTCCTTACTCGAAACTTGGGCGTAATGCTTGGCCAACATGTTAGCTTTATCTTTGCTCGTTGTTGCATAAAGAAGATTTGCTTTTAACAGTGGCACCGAGGTAGATGATTTTCCACGTATTTTATTAATCTTTGTCAAAAAAGTTTTAGTGTTACTTGGTTTTAAAGAAGAGGTATTTATAAATTCTTCCCAATTACTTTTCTTCGCTAATGATATAATATTTTTAGAGTCAAGCTCTGCATTTTTAAAGTTAAATAGATTTGTTTCAGACGGGTCTTTTTTTAATTTATTCAACATGTATTTGCGTTTTTTAACCGCCTGTTTGCATTCAGAATTCCACCATGGGACATTTTTCTTTTTTGGCATTTTATTATAAATCGGGACACTTTGATGTACTATATTCAATATCGCGTCAGTTAAATTATTATTAAATATATTAATATCTTCTGAGAATAATTCTTCTGTATTTAAGTCTTTACATAGAATATTGAAAAGGTCCCAGTCAGTTTTATTATAGTTGTATTTATCTTGATTATATTGTTCATGTGATATCTTATCATTTGTAAGCTGTATAGAGATATAAATTGGGAAGTGGTCAGACCCCCAATTATCATCTAGAACTGTCCATTGAGTTTTTTGAGAGAGGGGGATGGTATAGAAAGACAAATCAATGTTTGAGAGGTTGCCCGTTCTGTTATCGATGTGAGTTGGGGAGCCGTCGTTAAGAAGGACTAAATTCTGCTCGTCAACCCAAGACAGAATTTCTTTCCCCTTTTTATTTGAGTGTTCTGATCCCCATGCATGGTGATGGGCGTTAAAGTCTCCAGTTATTAAGACGTGATTTATATTAAGCTCATTTATTTTCTTGCTAATTTTATTTAATGATCTGCTATCACAGTTTCTTGAATAAGTTCTATAAAGATTAGATAAAATAAAAGTGTAGTCTTTGTATAACACTTTGAAAAGCTGGACTTCAATTGTAGTATTATCATTGTCGTCCCTAGGATTTTCTATATTTATATTTTCATAATTAATGTAATTTTTAAAATAGACGGCCAACCACCTACAATCATTGTTATTTTTATTATTAAAGAATTTGAATTCATGTCTGAATCCCGGTATAGTTTTAAAGTTGTTCTTGTTAAATTTTGTTTCTTGCAGACATATAATGTCAATTTCAGGATTTAGATCTAAGAACAGTTTTATTTCTGCATGCTTTATATGAGTTAGTCCCCCCGCGTTAAAAGATATTATGTTTACTAGCTTGTTCATTTCAACAGTTTGTTTATCCTATTTTTCACAGAGGTATTCTGTTTTTTTTGAGCTTATCGATGATATAATTAATTTTCTAGGTGTTTTTGTTACCTTTAGAGCTCCTTGTAATTTTTTTGGTGTTTTTAGGACACGGGAGATCCTACTTATTTTGTTAACAACTATACTAGACTTATGGGTGTTGTCCCTTTTGTATTCAATAGTAGGGGGTTGGGGTTGTTGAAGTAAGGGGTCTTTAGTCAATGGTTGAATTGCTCTAAAGATGTCTCTTTGTACATGGGAAATTATCAGAGGGCCACTGGGTCTAGTTTTTTCATTTAGTAGTTTAATTGTAACTTTCGTTAAGATATCAATATTTGTAATCATGGTTTTCGAATACCCAGATACACTTATTTTATAAGGGGAAGTTTGGGAGGAAGATTCTAATAATATGGGTGTAATTCTTGTTGGGATGCTAGGGATGGGGGTCTCGTTTAGTTCCACCAGGTCGAGAATTGATTTGTTAAAAAAGCTATAATCTGACGTCCAATCTGAATCTATACTTTCTCCGGATGATATTATAGAAGTATTTTGAGTTACGTTAAAAATGCTGCTATTACTAATTGTTGTAGAGGTATTAGGTGAGAAAACGGATGAGCAGTTAGACTTATTTGAGATTTGGTGTTTGAGATCCAATTTTGAAGCGGTGGCTATGTTAGGTGTAGATTGTTTTGGACCTATCGCCGGAGAGTTAATGAGGGTTATTTGATTATTTATAGCCGTTTTGTTGGCATGTTCTGGTGAATTTTGGGAAGAACTGTCACTATCCCTTGTGAAACTATCCATGTAGAGGGGATTAAACTGAACTGGAGAGTTTTGGGGAGTTTGTGTATTGTTAATATCAGTTTTCATGACAGGATCAGATGATTTTTGAAAGGAACAGTCTATAGTTCTGGTGGAGATATCAATATAAATAGAGTTCTTGAGATTTGAGTATTCTGTAGCATGGATCTCTGTTGTAGTGTCAATACAAAGGGGATTTAAAGGGGTTAGGGGATCTGAAGAGTAGGTTATAGCTCCGTTTGTAATAGTATTCAAAATGGGAGGTAATAAACTTATTTCCTTATGAGGGGGTGTATTTACGGTATGGATGACCTCTATGGGGTTTGTAATCTCCTCTATATTAAGGGGGTGTTCGTTTAGAGGAGGGGAAGAGAGGAGAGGTTTGACAAGTCGGCGGATCTTCTTATCCTGACCTCTGCTAAATTTAATTATTTTCTGGTTCCAAAAAGAGCTAGAGAGCATTTCGGTGTCAACTGCTAGCTCATTATCTAAAGTGATAATTTTGTCAGCGGGAGCTATATTTGTCGTTTGCATGTTTTCTGTTTTGGTTTGATTAGTTGTAGTCCCTGTTATTAAGGTTACCTTGTCAGGGATACATGTAGTATTTGGAAATAATATTTAGCAATACCTTCCTTGGCTGTCTGTAGAAAGGGGCTTTATGAGAATATAATATCGTTTGACTTTTTTTAAATGGACGGGTTTTGATATCTAGTAGAGAACGTATCCCTGAATGGTTTGTATTAAGAGTTGGGGGTTCAGGATCAACATCCCAATCACTTTTTTCTTTTTTAATTGTCTCGTGATTTAATGGAACATTAGAAGAGTTATTTTCGAAGTGATGTTCAAGTGTTGAGACATTAGATTTAGGGGAAATAGAGCGGTGTCTTAAATGTTTTGAATACTTATGAATTTTAATGGCCACAGCCCAAGAAACTTGTTTTGACTGAGTAATTATAGTGATTTCTACTGCTTTGGTATAGGCGGAACATCCCCTATACCTAGTAGTGTGTGGGCCTCCACAGTTTGAACAGCAGTAGTTTGTGGAGGAGCAGTCTCCAGTGTGGTGGGCTTGGGCACATTTGGCGCAGGATAAAGTTCCTTTGCATTTGTTAATTTTGTGCCCAAAGCCCTGACACTGGAAACATCTAATTGGGGGGGGGGGGGGGGGGGGGGGGGGGGGTGTAAATGAGGTAAATGTTTTGTGAATTTTAAGAGTTTTTGGGAGTGTATCCCCACCGACGACGACCTTTACTGCCCCTGTATTTTGTCCAAATTTGTATTTTTAAAATGGTGAGTGAGATGATGTGTGGAGATTTGTTATTTTCGTCCACGAATTCCTTTTTTAGTTCATCCATGTCCGTGTCAAGTGGCACATGGTGGATGACTCCTTCTCTAATAGTAGATGAAGGGATGCTAATTGAGATTTCAATATCTCCTAAGAAGAGGGGAGTGTTATTTAAGATGAAGGATTTGGCTTCGGCCGAAGTTGTCTCAATTAAGAGGTCACCAGATTTTAGTGGGACAACTCTTTTGATTTTGTTTGGAAATTTAGTTGAGATTAGTCCTGAAAGTTTGATTAAGGGTATTGTTTTTGTGATTGCTTGTCCCACCTTAGATTTAAAGAAAAGTTTATGGTCCCAAGTGTTATGAAGAATATGATGGTCGTCGCTGGTGGAGAGGGCATCGCCCAGTACTTTTTGATAACTATTAGACATGTTTTGTTGTTGGTTGTTTTTTTTTGTTTTGTTTTGTTTTGTTTTTTTAATTTTATTTTTTTTTGTAGAGGGAACGGGGAGTATTACTATTGAAATGATTTAGGAAAAAATAAAAAATAAGGAGTGATTATCAAAGTAAAAATACTCTGCCTAAGTACTAGAAATTATCACACGCTATGTTAATAGCGGCTTAACACAGTTTATAGGATTAATTTTATATATAATAAATAAATGTACAACACCCTGTACCACATAAAAGTGTAAGTATGTCATTATGTCAAATATAATTGACGTAACAGTATGCTGTTTTATTAAAAAAAAAGAAAAGGAAAAGAAATGACACTATTGAAACACTATAAGATAATTGACACTATTAAAACTCTAATAAGCTTTATAGGACTAGTACAGTACAGCGCAGTACAATGTAATGCATTGCGGCTAGTCCACATATATATATTCGCAAAACGGGACTGTTTACACAGTTTATACGATTAATTGTATATATAATAAATATATAATAAATAGATGTACAACACCCTGTACTACGCAAAAGTGTAGGTATGTCACTATTAAGTCAAATATAATTGTAACAGTAAGCTGTTTTCATAATTAAATGAAACTATTGAAACACTATAAAATAAATGACACTATTAAAACACTATTAACCTCCATAGGACTAGTAGTACAATGTAATGGAGTGCGACTAGCCTATATATGTACGCATCTAATGTCAGCGTATCGTTCAACCTATGCACTCTATAGCATATCTATATTTAGAAGAAGTTCACAATCTACACTAAATGTCAACGTATTTTAACCAGCTGATGCCCTATTTTTAGCTTAATTGTTCAAACCGGGAGTGTAAGAGAAACTTTCCACCCACGCCTTGTATAACTTTGATGTGAAAGGTCTAAACCGGAAATGAATTGAAACGTATATAGTACGTTTCCAAATAATGTAATGGATAGTTTCGAAAATCTTCTTTCTAAAGATATGTTGTATATATGCATACAATAACTAAACACATGTATTAACTTCTTTTAATAGATGTAAATTAGATATATAAGAATCCTTTATTAACCAGATCTTATCAGAAACTAAAATTATTGCGAAGTGGAAATATTTTCGAAACTGTACATTCGCCTCTAGATAAAAATAGAGTCTATAAATCTATTTTCTATCTTGGGCGAATGTGTCAAATTGAATACAATAGGTAGATACGTAGTATTTAGAATAGTGCTCACCCAGATATGAAAAATATAGCCAACACTGGCGTAAACAAACTGTATAGTCAAAGAAAAACTAATATCCTCAAATAAAAACTAATATCCTCGGATAGAATTCAGCGTCCAGGGTATATAAAAAAAACTTGTGTGGGTTTACTGCGTGGCGGGATGGATTCACCACCCCTGTCACGAAGTAAATACCTCACTAAAGCAGTCTAAGTTGTTTGCACCCTGATAATAATCAGAGAGCAAACATATAGTATAAAAGACTGCTAAATATCTATACCCTAAACACCAAACCCCACCCGTAGATATTTAAAATATTAAAATAGTATTCCCTAGTTAAATATAGAAGTAAAAAATCAATCAATTCAACACCAGTAGACCGGAAGACATAAGACGTCTTGACCGGTCGAGTGCATAGGTGAGAATGATCCCACAGTACCCCACAGTACCCTGACAGTACACATGCGCTCCCGGAGCTCCCAAATGAGCTTCCGGTGCTCCCAATGTTTGACGTTCATCCAATCAGAATACGATATTTCAGACCATTCAAAACATCTCCTTTTTTGACCAATCAGTACAGTGTAAATAACTAAAGTCTGTAAGAATAAATGGCAAAAAACCCAAGAGACTTATGAAGGGAACGTTTGAACGACAACGAGCTTCGCGGGACCCGACATACGTTCACCCGAACACCCCAGCCGATTTTACGTTACCGTGTCCGTAGCTACAGAAATTGAAAGGAATGTGCCCTCATCGAAATATCATCAATGGAGTGCGAATTTTGCTTCAGAAAGTGACAGACTTTACCTTTGCTGCGATTTTCTAGGAGAGACGTAAATCAAACAACATAGAAATCAGAAAGAGAAATGCTTATCTGAGTGGTATGATAATCCTACATACGTTCCGCTTATTCAACTAGACCAAAAACACGTTAGGTGTTACTTCCCGGACGAAGACTTGAACACGGTGAACTTTACGGTCAACTCTATCCATTGTGTCGTACACGTCAGACAAAAAAAGGAGAGAATAAAAGCGGACTTTTGAGAACATATTGATCTTGTGTATCTCAGCTTGTATATTTTGTGGTATAGAAAGAATGAATAGTGAGAATGCACCAATGCTTATTGGGAATGGATTAGCCGAAGAAAATTTATTAAATCTAATGCCCCGAAATGTATTGATATAAATGAAGTTTTTGTGTTGCCAGCTAACCCTAGTAATACCTAGGTACCGGTACTGTTGAAAAATACAAACGGAGGTGAGTTTCAACCCTACAACGTGTCGAGAGATTGGCTGAATTCTACGTGCGGTCAATTTAAACAGTTACTGTAAACTGAATATGTGGCATTTATATATAGCTAGTTGACAATAGAGCGGATACACCGGCTGACAAGCAAGTCATAATAAATCTACTTGGATCGTGCGAATCTTGCACGTCTTATAAAAAGTCAAGTCATGAGTCAATAAAGATTACGTTACACCATATACAAGCAACAACGATGACAGTGACAATGTAACAGTTATTCTGCAAAAATATAGCAGACCCGGACCTATTCTCGTTCGTTTAAATCAAACTCAGTGGACACTCGTGGAATACAATTTACGTTATTGGGATATGTCTGGAAATATATCATGTGGATGGACTCTATGGAGAATATATGTGTTGCCAGCTAACGCTAGTTGTTCCTACATACCGGTACTGTTGAAAAATACAAACTGAGATGAGTTTCAACCCTACAAAATGTCGAGAGATTGGCTGATTTCTATGTGCAGTCAATTTAAACAATTACAGTATATGTGACATGTATATATAGTTGTTATAAATGATAAATCTGTTGTGTGTTGATTTTAAAATAAAAATAGTCAAATTAATGGCAATGTGTTATTATTTTACATTATCTTGTATTTATAGGACTTGAAAAAACGTTTAAAATGATGCCAAACATGTGTTGGCACCGGTTGTTTTGTGATATCCTACCGATTTGTACTCGTCATCGAATAGGACTCTTTAAACCTTTATAACCATACTAAACATGATATGATTCGGTCCATTAATGAGGTAGTAATGGGTATTTAAAGTTTGGACCAATCAGAGTCTATCATCTATGTCACGTGACCCCGAAACATGAAACTGTAATATCACCATAACCAACGCTCACGCTTCCCTAATACGACATGGGTGCCATTTACGATTATTTTATTAAAATTGCGATTATTTCTACGAAATGGCAAACTCAAATGGCGATTAATTTATTTAAAAATACAAAAAAATGTATCCTCGACCTCTTAGTTTACGACTACTTAACGAAAGTTGGCTACATATATCAGTAAAACATTATATATTTGACATAATGTGATGTAAGCTAAAATAAAGTATTCAAAATGCAACAAAAAACTACCGCGACTTTGATTACATTTTGTTTATTTTCCATCCGATAACAAATGTAAATGGATGACCTCAACTTGTTTATTTCCAGTGAACGGCATGTGTTTCCGATCACCTTATTTACTATAGTTTTTCCCCGGTATGCAGTATTTTCATACGGGAAATTGTATGCAAATTTGTTGACCTAAATTCACACTGGCTGACAGCACAGAAAAAAAGCAGCAAAATCATCAACTAGTTTCTAATGTTTTTAATTTAACAGGAAGAAACAAAGCCCTACTTTTTTTCTATGCAAAATATGAGAACTCTCGTCATCTTCAAATCTATCTTCTTTAATACTGTGGAGTCTTTAAATTTTTGTCTTTAGGTCACGTGTCACGTGGGAAATGTACTTCACATACAAATGACCAGATGATTTAACGCAAACACCGATATTTCATCATGTTTTATGCAGCTACCCCAGCTTTTGCCATTTCTCATTTTACGATTAAATGAAACGTGTCGATGTCTTATGAATGGCAAAGTATAAAATCATCATTGCGTCATAAAACATTTTATTTTGTGTAAGTATTTTTTTAAAATGGGATACATTTAATGATGAGAACACAGGTAAAGAGATAAATATCCATTGGAAATTATCCAAAGCCTTAAAAAACCAGTCTTAATTGCACGTTTTTTCTGTTGTTGTTAAGAATTATTCATTAGGCAGACGGTCATAAATGTTGTTGATGAAATTTGGAGAATAAATGTGCGCAGGCGTGATTTCCGCAATCGGTCGAAATCACTTGGCGGTCGAAAACATATAGAAAGACGATACTGTATATGTTACCCAATGTAAACTGACTACCTGTAGATCAGGCCATAATTAATCAGATGACCGTAATAAACATCCTCTAATCCCTCATTCCCGAGGCCACCCGTGAAGTCGTTAACCAATTAGTGCTGTTAGTAGCTAATTGCATATCAAACCTATTTACACTCAGCTGGTGTTGAGACAGCCAATGAAAGATCTAATTATAAATGCTGCCAATCGGAAATTGTTCTTATTTATTGTTCAGTTCTATTAACCAATCAATGAATCCTTTGCATGTTCTACTTTCAGTTTGAGAAAATCATGTCTTGTGACTGATCATGTGACAATTATATCTTTGTTTTTCTTTAATTATCTTTCAATTAAAATTAAAAGTCAAACTTTAGTGATTGAATAATTGTTCAAATATTTTTATTTACAAAACAGAAGCTCAATTTTGTAACGGAAAATACTTTTTTAATTACACAAAAGAAGGTGATGTGACCAAAACAGACTTTCAAAATGGCGACCGACAGATTTTAAATATGTAAACAAGCACGACTTTTGCTGCTGGTAAAAGAAATATAAAAAATCGGACAGGGAAAGTAGCATTCAAGGAGGACAGTCAACCACAAAACACAGAAACAAACATGGAAACAGACAAACAAGAAGGCGAAAGTAATAATAAAAGTAAACGACATCACAAACACAAAAGGGTTGACAATAGGGCTACCGCCTTGGAACGGTCAGTGGCAAAGTAGGCCACTGGGGGGTTTAAACCGGTTCTAGGGTGCACCAAACCTCACTCTTACCCTACTGTCATCCCATTAAAACAGGACAGTGTAAATAAAGAAATCCCCGCCATGATCTAATCTCTGGTAAGTGTATTAAAGGTAGTAAAACATTGTGCGTGAATTGATTCGTGCTGAAAGAAATTATCTCAAGCTACACACAATTGGCAGCAGAAGTTTCTCCCTAAATACGAGGTCTTACAAATTAATTGTAAGAAACATGTGTCCCATTCACAGTCAATTGTTTTAGCCGATACCTTTTCAACTAAGTCACTCTAACATATACATTTTCTAATTTTTAATAAAATCTAAAATAATTATTGAAAGGAAAGAAGTAAATCATTTTGTGGTCTATTTGTTATATTATGTAACAAATAGGTTGCCTAGAGGTGGGGTGGGGAGAGTATAGAAAAAATAGACATGAGCGTCAGGAGGTCCATCTTACGACTGACCGAATTTTCTCACGCATTAAAGTTGGCTATTATTTTCATGACTAAAAAATATGTGGCTATCAATTTAAAATGGCCAGTGTGCGCACTGCATAACTATAAGAGATAGGTAAACAAAATCTTAAAAATATCGATTTTGGATTCAATTAGTATTACTTTTATGTCACTAAATTCATTTCTGAGGTTAATATAATTAAATTCTAAAAAATGTGTTACACTTTAAATAAAAATTGACCAATACCTGTCCATTTCAATCTTATCTGATGGCAGAACCTCGCGGTAAATAAATGTATTCATGTTATGACAGTGTATTTTTAGCGAAAACATTGACAATTTAAATTCTTATCTGATGACAGACCCGCAGTGCTATTAATGAACATTCATTGGATATGAAGAAATTATAAACGACTGGTTTCGTTTTTGTTTTTCTTCTTGTCAGGTTTATCTAAACATTGCTGAATTGCCCGAATTTGAGAGATGTTTCTCGTCAATATGCGCCGAAATGCTAAAACGACTGCGACAAGACTATCACAACCTGACTTCTATGGTGATGTGAATTATAAACTTCGTAAGATTCTTGGTCATGATCACTTTCATACTATCTTTGTTAAACTTGTTAACAAGTTTATAAAAAGAGGTTATGACCCTATCATTTTGCAACGTACTGCATGCTTGGTGGTGGACCCTTTTACAGTTCGCCACTATGCTTTCCTCTTTAATTGTACGATGACCGGACAGGCTATGGACCCTATGATGACGCATACCTAAAGCCCATTGGGACGGTGGCGTTTGATGTTTGTCCATGATCTTTCTTGTCGTGCCCTTAATGATTTATTCTCTTACTGCTCTGGCTTCTGCCAAGTCATTGAGTACCTTCATTGTGGCTTTCTAGGCTATTGTTTTTTTGTATTATATTTACACGAGCATATTTGTGTTTAACTTATATTGCCTATTGATGCTGCCTTGTTGGTTAGAGATAGATCATGGCGGGGATTTCTTTATTTACACTGTCCTGTTTTAATGGGATGACAGTAGGGTAAGTGTGAGGTTTGGTGCACCTTAGAACCGGTATAAACCCCCAGTGGCCTACTTTGCCACTGACCGTTCCAAGGCGGTAGCCCTATTGTCAACCTTTTTGTGTTTGTGTTGTCTTTTGCATTTAATATTGCCTTTGCCTTATTGTTTGTCTGTTTGCTTATTTGTTTCTGTGTTTTGTGGTTGACTGTCCTCCTTGAATGCTACTTTCCCTGTCCGATCTTTTTTTATTTCTTTACCATGTTGGATAACATAGCAATAATAATTTACATTTAGAAAGGTGATTTTATATGAATATCAGTGGTTCTTGTTGTTGTTTTTTACAATCTGCTTGGTGTTTATGTATATGTAGAAACACCTGCCATTTGTCAATAATCCTAATGTCCGTATGTAATTTTCAACCAAATTAGCATAGCCTGGTAATCCATAATTTCGATATGTAATTTTCAACCAAATGAGCTTAGCCTGGTACTCCATAATTTCGATATTGCATGATACTTTTTAAAATTATGTCATTAAATCCAAATGCCGATCTGATTGAACGTAGAAAATGTCAATACCTTAATCATGGTAACCAATAATTTCGATATTGCGTGTTACTTAATAGAATCGTGTCATTGAATCTAAATGTCGGGGGTCATTAACGTAAAAATGCCAATATTTTCGATACTGCATGCAATTGATTACGTCATTAAATTCAAATGCCATTCAAATGCCGGCGGGCAAAGTGGGGCTAAACCGTCCCATAATAACTACTAACATGTGTAAAATACAAATGAATTCATAATAGTCAGTCAATCCCTGGCCACTACTAGAAAACAATGCCAGGGCACTGGACACATTTTGAAAATTCACTTGCCCAGGGCCCAAAATTAAGCCTTTGTCATCATACCAAATTTGTTCGACGCCGCGCGCCAAGTTGAATATTATTCTAATAAAACAATATAACTATGCTATGGAAAACAGATGGAAAAACACAAATAACATCATTTGATTACCTTTATTCAAAAAACAATATTATATATTATATACTTTTATAAAAGGCAAATGTATATGATGTTCAAGTCATATAATAGTTCTAAACTTCCACCAAGGCTGTTATTTACACCACTGCTGATCTCTAGTACACTAGTTAAGTACAGTGTTCTCCACAGTCTATTTTGCTACACTGTGTTCACAGATCGGAGACATGACGTGCGCCAGCTCCTGCAGACAGCCAAAGGCCAATAGTTGGTTCCATATTTGGAATAACAAGTTTTTTGTCTTCACTGTCTTTTTTAATTTTCCTGTCGTACAATTTAACGTTCAGAAGACAGTTCCTGCAGTCTTGCATATTTAAACATCCAGTCAGTCAGTCTTCAAAACATTTATTGCAGAAAAACCTCTTTCGCAGTCGGCAGTTGATGGGGGAAATTACCAGGGAAATTACCAGCATAATTTCCAGTAGCTGTAACACTGCGCTACAGCTTTGGTTGCATTCTTTACTGTTCAGTACAACTGAATATACCTCTAACTTCGACTCATGTGTGTTCTTAAATTTCTTCATTTTTACTTTCAGAATGTCAAATTCCCTCTGGGCAAGTTCCTTCTCTGGGATTAGGGAGGAGAAATGGTCTATTAGCTCAGTCAGGTCATCCTTTCCATGTCGTGAGAGTGCCTCTCTGTCCTCTGGATATACACTGTAATCAAAGGCTCTGAAACATCTAAGAGGTGGCTGGTTGAAGTTCTCAAACCTGTAAACATAACAAAAAACAATGTGTTTATTTTAAATGCATAATATTGTCATTGAAATGCAAATCAAATGCATAGTATACTTTTCAGGCTTTAGCAATAATTATATTTATAACCACTAACGGTATCCTAGATCACAAAATTATATCGGGTACATATTGGACACTGTTATATTGAACTTCTCTTATATTGGTTGCATACCTTTTTTTTGAGAGTTTGTTTACAAACTTGGAAATGAAAAATCTGTAAATCTACTCTCTGTCCAGCTACACGTTTATGACAAAGACAATAGTTTATTCAATAGTGTAGGCCTCCAGCCCACAATACAGTATGTACATTGTAATATATTGCAGATGCATGCAACGTAACTGATATACAAGTATGAATGAAAACCAAAGAGCATGTGTTACAAAGCTGCAGGTTGCTTGACATTTGTCTAAGCTTGAGAAAAATATGATTTAATCTTTTTAGCTCACCTGAGCCAACTCCTAGACTACAAAAGATGTACAAACGAATTCCTGGGCTCAAAAATGGCTGTGCCCAGGGGTTCCAAAGTTTGTATATGGAGAATTTACATGTTTTACATAAACTTATATAAGGCATTTGTAAACGACATCTCCTCAAAAACTGCTTGATCAATTTTGACCAAATTTCACTAGGATTATACTGAGGTTAATGCCTTCCAAAGTTATACAAATTAGGTCAATGCAACATCCAAGATGGCCGCCATTACCACATATAGCCAAAACCTTAAAAAATCTTCTTCTCAAGAACCGTTGAACAGATTTTGACAATTTTTATTTATTGATGATTGCCAACTCCCAGACTACCAAAGTTTTACAGAAAAAGTTCCTAGGATTAAAAGTGGCTGTGCACCGGGGTTCCAAAGTTTGTTTATGGAGATTTTACATCTTTTGCATAGACTTATATTGGGAATTTAAAAAATCTTCTTCTCTAAAAGCACTAGATGTAGATCTCTCATACATATATTGTATGTAGCATTAGCTTATGGTCCTCTACAAAGTTTGTTCAAATGGTGACTCTGGGATCAAATCTTGCCCAGCCCAAGGGTCACAGTTTTACGTAGAAACCGCTTGGTCAGTTTTGACCAAACTTCATATGGATGATCCTTAGGTCAATCATCTTCAAATTTGTTAAAATTAGTGCAATGCCACATCTAAGATGGCCGACGTTGGGGTGGAGTGGGGCTGGAGGGTGTGGGGGTGGGGTGTAAACAACATCTCCTCAGAAACTGCTAGACCAATTTTGACCAAATCTATCATGGACGATACTGATGTCAATGTCTTTCAAAGTCATGCAAATTAGGGCAGTGCAACATCCAAGATGGCCGCTATTACCCTATATGGTCAAAACCTTAAATAATATTCTTCTCAATAACCGCTGAACAGATTTTGACAGTTTTTGTTTATAAATGATCGCCAACTCCTACACTACAAAAGCTATACAAATGAAGTTCCTAGGATCAACAATTGCTGTGCCCCGCGTTCTAAGTTTGTATATGGAGAATTTACATATTTTGCATACTTGTATAAGGAATTTAAAAAATCTTCTTCTCTAAAAGCACAAGACATAGATCTCTCCTATATTGTATGTAGCATTAATTTATGGTTTTCTACCAAGTTTGTTCAAATGCTGACTGGGGTCAAATCTTGCCCCGCACCGAGGGTCACAGTTTTACATGGAAAATCTATATGAAAATCGTTTTTTAAAAAGATTATTCTCCAAAACTGCTTTGTCACTTTTGACTAAACTTCAGATAGATGATCCTTAGGTAAATGTTTTTCAAATTTGTTAAAATTAGGGCAATGCTACATCTAAAATGGCCACCGTTGAAGGATGGTTGGGGGGAGGGTAAACAACATCTCATAAACTGCACGGCCAAGCTTGACAAAATTTCACGCGGATGATTCTGATGTCAAGGCCTTTCAAAATTATACAAATTAGATCAATGCGTTATCCAAGATGGCCGCCATTACCGTATATGTTCAGAACCTTAAAATATTCTTCTTATGAACCACTGAATATATTTCGACAGTTTTTGTTTATATATAATCGCCAACTCTTATACTATATAAATAAAAGTTGTATAAATGAAGTTCCTAGGGTAAAACATGGCTGCGCCCCGGAATTTACTATCTGTCCATTTCCATACAAACATTCTCTGTAAATACGAACAAAACAAACAAAACAAACAAACTAACTGTAAATACGAAGAATCAAGTTTTGCAACTTCACCTTATGTCATACAAAGTTTTCAATTTAATAATCAATTGCACTTGTTAACTATTTTTCCCTCTTGGCAACATTTCTCAGGTGAGCGACTCAGGGCCGTTTAGACCTCTTGTTTCATTTACCGTTTGTCAATGTACGTAATCATCTCGTCGATCAAACTGTGGGTGAATGTAGTGGAAGGCATCTGACCAATCAGCTTGTGACCCTCGAATTTTAATCCTCTGTGACCATTGCTGCCTCGAACTGCTGCAGAAAAAATTAAAATGTGATGTGAATATGTTTTAAATTATTTAAACATGAATAAATATTGAGTATAAAACATAAACACTTGTTTGTTTTTGTTACTGAGTCTCCAGTTTTTACAATAATCCAGCACATGCCTTTGATTATGAATAATATTGATAATTCAATTGAATTGTTATTTTACGGCTCATTAACACATTAAATATGTCATTTAGAGCCACCCCATAACGATTGGGAATGATAATTATGGGAATCTGGGAACCAGTCCCTTCTATTGCTGATATTATCAATAATTCAATTTTGAACGTAAATTATTACTATATTCCAATGCATTCTTCAACATGGTTAGGAAAATACTACAACATACCTTCATGAAAGGTCAATGATCATGCTTTAAACTTTCCAGGTCTCGCTGAGGTGCTGTAGAATGGTTGTGATGTCGCACATGAAGAAGAGCATCATCGTAAACTTGGCGGTTCTCATTTCTCTCAGGTAGCCCTTGGCTCTAGAAGCCTCTTCACTGGGGGCCCCTCTCTGCCACGTGTTCGAAGTGGGTCTTGATGGTGGTTAGGTTTTTCTGCATAGCCAGTAGGGCTTTTGATTTGATTGAGAGCCACCTCACCGGCTTAACACTGCTTATGTGGAAGAGTTTTGTGTCCAGGATGTCAGCAATCTCCTTTATTTTCCGTCTGTGCTTGGGGCTGTAGTGGTAGAAAAGGGATATACCTTCGAGTGTGTCTTCAAATTTCTTCAGATAGGGGAAGTGCTTGACAGCATCTAACGCTGCCAACTCCAATTTGTGGGCAACAAAGTACATGGGCACCACCCACGGTATCTCTCTCTTGATAAGAACCATGGTCCCATTCTTCTCACCTTGCATTACCGCTGCATCATCGAAGTTTGCAAATACTAGAGTGGGTTTCTAGTTGACTTCACCGAGGTCAGTAAATGTAATACCTAGCTTCTCAACACTAGAATCCAAGCCCTGTTTTACTCCCACAGCAGTTCCCGATGACAACTCATCTATACTCACAAACTAAGTTTCAATACTACCCTTGCTTATATATCGTATATACACCAGTGCTCCAGATGAGACGCGTATCTGCGTAATTAAGGATATTTGTTCAAGGAAAACGCATTAATAATAAAATTAATGCATTAAAAACGCATTCAAAATCGTCGATAATTATTGAGAACCAAATTCCGCGTACACACTTCAATAACGTAGAAAAATCAAGTGAGCCCAGTCATACTCAATACTTATAGAATTTTAAGGTATTGAATGATAATCAAGTGCCTCCGGCAATTATTAGTAGATACTGCAAGGAAAAAAAGAAGGCATCTTTGCAATGTGAAGAACAAGCCTTGTGTTGACGACTTTCACTATGCAACCGAACACAATATATGCGAAAATTGCTATTTCCAGTAACAAACCAGAACTATCACTGAATGTGATAAATACCCCCGTGTTTTTGCTATAGTCGATGAGGATGGGCAAAATCAAGAAGAATAAATGTCTATAATATCTGTTAAATGTTTGAATTTGAAAAAAATCTAAGTAAAAGAAAGGTCCATAATTCTGTAAAAAAAAAATGCAGAATCAAAAAAACACTTGAACATTATGTCAAGCGTAAAACACTCCATGAAAACATTTAAGTGAAAGCCACATAAAGTTCATTATAGAGTGAAAAATTCTAAGTCAAATAAAGGGCCACAATTCTGTAATAAATTAGGCACCAACAATGTGTGATGTAGAGGGACATAAGGTAATCAGTTGTTATGTGTACATGACGTTTGGGAACAATCAATTCGAACAGGTCATTATACAATATTAGAGTGGAAAATTGTAAGTAAAACAAGGGGCCATAATTCTGTAATAAATTAGGCTATCAATTATGATTGATCTAGAGGGACATAAGGTCATCAGTTGTTATTAGTATATGAAGGTTGGGAACAATCCATTCAAAAGTGGTTGAGATATGCATGTATTCAAACATGTGTTACGGGACGCAACGTGACGGGACGTTATACTGACAACGTGATTACTGGGTTGTACCACTCATAGCTTATGTAGGAAACTTCCTACAACAAACACAGAACATTTGCTACGAATTCTCTTCATCATATTCAAGCCATTCGTATGTATCTGTCCACTTTGGAACAACCTTCCTTTTTCTCGCTTCTAGGTCATACTTCTTAATTTTGTCATTTTGTCACCGACGTATCCATTGTGAGTGGTAGATTATGTTTAGGGCTGGATTTCACTGGGGAATCACGAGAAATAGAACCAATTTCAGATTGACTGGGAGCACACAAATCAACACCATCACTACTATTCTTAAATCCAAGTTCACTGTCTGACTGACCAGCAGAATCACAAAAATCAGCATTTCTAAGATCACTAGGTGTATTTTCCTCACTAATTTTAGATACACGTTTAGGTTTTGTCCTTACAAGGAAACGTAACAGAGACATGGTCACTTTGTAACGTGTTTTGTTAGATTGTTGAAATAATGAAAGATCATTAATTAAATACTGTAATTACCGGAACTCATGAATATCAAAAGAAACAATGACCCCCTTCACACATTTCCAAACCAAGTAATTTTCAATTTACAAACAGCCTTTGATTACATCAACACTTAATTGTGAATGTGTTTTCAAAAGTTTTCTTTACAGTAGTTACAAACAAAACTTCTGCCTGCTCAGCTTTAATCGTCACCGTCAGGCCACAAAAGCGATAATTCATCAAGTTAGGAAATGGGCCAAACAACGTACAACCTCGCAAAGTTTGTTCAATAATGAATCTCAAAATAACTTCAATAAAGCAACCTGCTGCATTCACATACCTTCCTTAATTAGTAATTAATTTCTACTTTATTTGTGTATACTGTACTTACCGTAATCGTTTATTAAAAACAAACTGCTGTTTGTTTACAACTTTCCAATGACCCGCGTTTCAACATTTTACACAGCTATAAGTACTTGGCGGTCTGATCAAAGTGTATTCATTACCTTTCCCAATAACATTCAGCGTCAATACACAATATGCGTTGCATAAAATCTTGGTGCGGTTATACTCTTCAAACAAAATACGAAAGTTCGGCTAAACATATGATTTATGTTGCGCGTAAAACACTGCGGAAAAGAAGTCTACAAACTTTACAATGGTTATGTTTTATCGATTATAATTGGATTCATTTTCGGGTCGGTCTTATCTTATCAAATATGTTATCTTCATCAGAGGCAGAAACTACCCATGCTGGTCAAGCACAAAAAGCTATTTTTAAAATGAATAGGTATCTGTATAAATTTACATTTGTAACACCAAGCATAAATTAGATTTGTTTGATAAATTGATAACTCCAATTTTAAATTACGGAAGTGAGGTGTGGGTGATTCGTACAAGCTATATCAATTGAAAGAGTGCATTTACAGTCCTGCAAAAATATTTTGGGTGTTAAAAAGACAAAACAAAATGATTTTATATATGGGGGACTTGGTAGAACATCATTTATTACAAGAAGATATTTTATAATTGTCAAATATTGGTTACAAATCATGAGCGTACATGAACGTAAATATATAAAAATAGTTTATAACATGATGTTAAATGACTGTGAAATGTATCCCCGCAAAAAAAAATGGGTTTCACAGATGAAACACTTATTGTCCTCTCTTGGGTTTATGATGTATGGTTACAACAATGTGTTGGTAATTGTAATTTATTTCTTGCAGTATTAAAGCAACGGTTAAATTACAATTTCGCTCAAAATTGGCATAGTCGATTAGATATCTCCACCAGAGCAGTGTTTTATAGGAGCTTTTCATCTTTTCAGTTTCAACCATATCTTGATAATATAAATATTTTCAAAATGTGTCAAGCACTTACCAAATTACGGATGTCATCTCATAGGTTGCAAATTGAAGCGGAAAGATAGGTTAAATCAAACAGAATTCCAGTTATTGATAGATTATGTTTATTTTGTAATAAACTTGAAGATGAATTTCATTTTTGTGTTGGAATGCCAAACGTATACTGTCTTAAGAAAGTAATACATTCCACAATATTTTTACAAGAGGCCAAACATGATGAAATTTTTGTAATTACTAAATTCACAAAATAAAGTATATATTCACAAGCGTTGTACCTTTGTTCTAAAAGCATTTATGAAACGAAACATTATATAGAAATTAGTAAATATAGGTAATTTATTTTACCGAATGTGTTACGAAATGTATGGTTCAGTATTTATTTATATTATGTAGTAATACGCCTTCTCAATGCTTAAGTCAACTTAACAAATGATAGAAATTGTTTTGCGCCTGAGTGCGTAAGTGATTGAGTGAGTGCATGCGTGAGTGCCAGTATACGTGCACTGTCTCAGATTATTAAAAGTTTCTTGTTTGTAAAATCCTACACTGTTGCCATGTTTTATGAAACTGTATATTGTATCCTCACGGGCTTTTAAGCCTATTGGAATTTGGAAATCAAGTTATCTTATCTATCTACTATGTTAGTAGAAGACACACTTTAGTAATAGGGAGATGAATATTAGTAATGCCAATCAAGCAAGATATTTATGGAAAGTTGTGATTGGCACCTCAAACTTTCCTCGGCCATTCAGACTTTGACAAACTGTCAAAGTGGGAGGGATTAAACAATCACAAAACATGACAGGTCAGATTTATGACACTTCTCAATTACCGCTCACGGCGAAAGCGATGGGTGGTTAATTCGTAATCAATTATCGACACACTTTATGATCAAGGCGAGTTTTCGTTTGACTTTTTTGTCTAAAACGGAAACTTCCAGCCGGGCAAGTGATGGACAACCAGATTTGCGAAAGACACCTGCCCGCATCCAAAATCCACTTGCCCTTGGCGTTGGGCAACCCTATTTCCGGAGCCCTAAATGCACTTTATAAACTAACGTCCCAAACAATCATGTCCCATGTTCATTCCATGACACAAATGGCAACAGAAGCAATTTTCATATCTACGAGAAAGGAGCCTTAAACAAGTTTGCCCTTTGGAGAGATAAATTGTAAAATACCTATAATTTTACATGACTTAACGCTTGTATAAACTTTTTGAACGGCCCTGCCTTAGCTCCGCCAACAACGTTATGAAAATGTTCGCTTCCCTATGGAACATGAATATATCATGCAATGGTGTATATGTTTCAACTGGACAATGGATTAGCATGTACCGTATTCTATTTAACTTGAGTTAATGTTTACACTTCAAAATCAGTCTGTTCTGACCATATTTGTTTTTATTTTGAGTACGCGTGTGGTCTTGAAAAGTACAGCATTTTTTGTATTTTATATAATGGGGACCCAGCTGATGGAGACCAAAAAATTAAAACTTATTGCGCATCTATACATCCTAAACTAAGAAATACATCAACATGAACTTGAAATCTCAAAGGGTATAGAAGGAGTTTACGTCACAAGCCCGAAAAACGTAATAGTAAACTACTTCAAGACCCCCAAGTTGTGCCTCGAGTCCCTAAATGACCATAACAAACTGAAATCATTCAACTTTGAACAAGATATGCATGTGGTTGTTTTTTTGTGTTTTTTGACCTGATAACAAGTGGAGCCAAAATACGATAACTTATTGCGCATCTACACATCCTTAACTAAGATATACACCATACTTGAACTTGAAATCGCAAAGGGTATTAGAAGGAGTTAACGTCACAAGCCCGAAAAACGTAATAGTAAACTACTTCAAGTTCCCCAAGTTGTGCCTCGAGTCCCTAAATGACCATAACAAATTGAAATCATTCAACTTTGAACAAGATATGCATGTTGTTGTTTTTTTGTGTGTTTTGACCTGATAACAGGTGGAGCCAAAATACGATAACTTATTGCGCATCTACACATCCTTAACTACGAAATACACCATACTTGAACTTGAAATCGCAAAGGGTATTAGAAGGAGTTAACGTCACAAGCCCGAAACTCATATAAGTAAATTATTGCAAGTTCCCCAAGTTGTACCCCTGTAGAGGGGCCTCTTTACACAGGAGGACATAACCAATTTTATAAACTTGCTATCCCTCGAGTCTCTAAATGACTATACTAAGCTATAATCGTAACCATTAACATTTGGACAAGATGATCAATTTTTGTGGGTCACCCGATTACGCCGCAGAGAGCCCCAGTTGGCAGAGCCAAAATCCGCGACCTTAATGCGCATCTACACATTCTAACTAATAGTAGGCAGTCCAAGGCTAAAAAAAACACAACTTCTCATGGCATTTTTTAGTAGAATTGCGCATACATGCTTAGTTATATCTTTATAGGGTGCCAATAATGGTAGTGGTAGATGCCAACTTGGTTTTTGGTACTGGGGGGTCAAAAACTAGGTCAAAGGTCAAAAGAGTGCAAAAAAGACCATAACAAATTGAAATCATTCAACTTTGAACAAGATATGCATGTTGTTGTTTTTTTGTGTTTTTTGACCTGATAACAGGTGGAGCCAAAATACGATAACTTATTGCGCATCTACACATCCTTAACTAAGAAATACACCATACTTGAACTTGAAATCGCAAAGGGTTTTAGAAGGAGTTAACGTCACAAGCCCGAAAAACGTAATAGTAAACTACTTCAAGTTCCCCAAGTTGTGCCTCGAGTCCCTAAATGACCATAACAAATTGAAATCATTCAACTTTGAACGAGATATGCATGTTGTTGTTTTTTTGTGTTTTTTGACCTGATAACAGGTGGAGCCAAAATACGATAACTTATTGCGCATCTACACATCCTTAACTAAGAAATACACCATACTTGAACTTGAAATCGCAAAGGGTATTAGAAGGAGTTAACGTCACAAGCCCGAAACTCGTATAAGTAAATTATTGCAAGTTCCCCAAGTTGTACCCCTGTAGAGGGGCCTCTTTACACAGGAGGACATAACCAATTTTATAAATGCTATCCCTCGAGTCTCTAAATGACTATACTAAGCTATAATCGTAACCATTAACATTTGGACAAGATGAGCAATTTTTGTGGGTCACCCGATTACGCCGCAGAGAGCCCCAGTTGGCAGAGCCAAAATCCGCGACCTTAATGCGCATCTACACATTCTAACTAATAGTAGGCAGTCCAAGGCTAAAAAAAACACAACTTCTCATGGCATTTTTTAGTAGAATTGCGCATACATGCTTAGGTATATCTTTATAGGGTGCAAATAATGGTAGTGGTAGATGCCAACTTGGTTTTTGGTACTGGGGGTCAAAAACTAGGTCAAAGGTCAAAAGAGTGCAAAAATGACTATGTCAACCCTAATTATATATTTTATCCATTTTCGTTCAGTTATTTATGTATATTTACATCGTTATTGCATTCGCATGAGGGGTGTGTCTAAAATGTTGCCGATCGTAACGGCTGTTACATTTTACTCCATAAAAATCCCCGTATAATAAACTATTTTTTCGAAATAAATAGTAAATTTGGCGTATATAGAGAAGAAGTCAACGCCATTTTAAAGGTAAAATATTTATGTTAATATAAGGAATGAAATCGGACTCTTTATACCACCCAAATATGTTTTATACCCCAATGAAAACCAAAAGAGCGCATTTCATTCCTTAAATAAGAACTAAAATGCATTACATAATGTCAGATTATTAGTACTTGAAATGAAGGTCAATGGTCAAATAAGTGCAAAAATCTTTATACTATAGTTGTATACAGGCAATCTTGCCACATATGAAAATCATATGATTCTCATATGATTTTCATATGAAAAGTTTCATATGAGAATCAACAAAAAGGAGCCACATATGATTTTTATATGAAACCTTTCATATGATTCTCATATGAGAATCATATGATTATCATATGAACTAAATTGCATATGCTATTCATATGATAATTGTTCCATATGATACCTTTCATATGATTTGCATATGAAATGTTTCATATGAGAATCATATGAAACAATTTTCATATGATTCTCATATGATTTTCATATGAATTACATATGAATATCCTTTCATAGAGTTTCATATGTGGCAAGTTTGCCTATGTATATGCATAATGAACGATGGCTATGGTTTTGAGAGATTAGCAGAATGGTTATACATATGGAACTATAGCAGAATGATTATACATATGGAATTATATCTATCAAACGTTGTAGTTGTGATTGAGAATAAAAACAAGAGGCCAATGACCTTAAAGCTCTACTGATAGGTTTTGACAGCTAGATCAGCATTTCCGTGAAGTTCAATGAACATTTGTCAAGAAGTTTCAAAGGAGTAGTCGCTAGAAGTTTTTATTTTATAACTCTATGTAAACAAAGATGGTCACTGGCAGCCACGTTTAAC
Organism: Cyrtodaria siliqua; assembly: GCA_037043455.1. Taxonomy (NCBI): domain Eukaryota; kingdom Metazoa; phylum Mollusca; class Bivalvia; order Adapedonta; family Hiatellidae; genus Cyrtodaria; species Cyrtodaria siliqua. Next base: position 108,436 of record JAWPHD010006021.1, read on the forward strand.
GTCAAATCAAAAAGATTTTCGACAAGGACCAACATAGTGATCATGTCATGCTGATCATTTTAGAAAAAGTCCCATATGAATATATATTATAGTTTCCAAGAAGTAGTCGCTAGACTCACTACAAACTTGCTTTTAAAAATCTATTGTTAGCCATGGCGGCCATCTTATGACCTGACATTTTGCTAGAATTAATTAGACATCAAGAGCAACATTCCTGTGAAGTTTCATAAATATCCTTCAAGTAGTTTTAGAGGAGTATTCGCTAAACGCTGACTGCAGGGAGCCATGTTTAACCTTGAATCAAAATATTTTTCGACAATGACCAACATCATGTCATGCTAATCATTTTAAAAAAGTCCAATATCAATATCACATAGTTTTAAGGAAGTAGTCGCTACAAGTTTTGTTTTGTTTTTTTAATCTATTTTTACCCAAGGCGGCCATCTTAAATTTCTGGCCGGCCTGAAATTTTGCTAGATCAACTAGACATCAACAGCAACATTCCTGTAAAGTTTCATGAAAATCCGATAAGTAGTTTCAGAGGAGTAGTCGCTAAAAGTTTTTATTATATAACTCTATGTAAACAAATTTGACCGCTGGCCCCCACGTTTAATGGCAAATCAAAGGATCGACATCATGTCATACTGATCATTTTAGAAAAAGTCCCATATCAATATCACTTATAGTTTTCAAGAAGTAGTTGCTAAAAACTTGTTTTTTAAAATTGTATTTGGCAGACCTGAAATTTGGCTAGGATCAATTGGACATGGAGAGCAAATTCCTTAGAAGTTTCATGAAAATCCGTGAAGTAGTATCAGAGGAGTAGGCGCTACAAATTTTCACTATATAACTCTATGTAAACAAAGATGGTCGTCGGCAGCCATGTTTAACGTCGACACTGACCAACATCATGTCATGCTGATCATTTTAGAAAAAAAGTCCCATATCAATATCACATAGTTTTCAGAAAGTAGTCGCTACTTTTTTGTTTTAATCTATTTTTACCCAAGGCGGCCAGCCTGACATTTTGCTAGGATCAATTATAGTTTTCAAGAAGTAGTCGCTACAAACTTGTTGTTCAAAAATATATTTTTGGCCGTAGCGGCCATCTTGAATTGCCGGCCGACCTGGATTTCACATCAACCTGAAATGTTGCTAGGATCAACTAGACACCAAGACTAACATTCCTGCGAAGTTTCGTGAAAATCCGTATCGTAGTTTCAGAGGAGTACTTGCTACAAAAAACGTTTACGGACAGACGGACAGAGGAACGACGGACAACGCACAACGGCATAAGTTCCGCTGATCTTTCATCGGTAGAGCTAAAAACTACTATGTTTCTTCTTTATTTTAACATTTTCAAAATTCCCCCTTTTTCCACTTCACGTCAAAGTTTTCCCTTCTAAAGGACCCCGACACCCTTCCCCCAAAAGTAAAAAAAACAAAGGCAACAGTCAGCTAGTACGGAATTTATAAAAGATTATAATAAGTGGGTCAAAACATTTTCCTAGTGTAAAATAATGACATGTCTGATAAAATAATGCCTTGAGTCATAAACACCTGACAACCATACATGTGTATATCCTTAGTTCCTGATTGGAGTGTTTTCATAAGTATCAGAGGAGCAGAGGTGTCAATAACCTCCGTGTTAAGATTTGAATTCAACAATGTGTACCAGAACTGTCGAAAGTTTACGTCAACAAATATGAAAATAATAATTTATTTACATTTGATTGTAAAGTTTAATTAAGTAAACGTGTCTCCATCCAGTTAATCGCGATTTAAGTATAAAATATCACTAAAACAAAATAATTCAAAATAAAATAAAATTATCGGAACCTCGAGGTTGGAGAGTATACTATAGGTTACAGCTGGTTTTGAACTTGGTTCCTTGTTTCAAACTAAAATTATAATTATAAATAATGACAGTAATTTTATAACATTTAAAAAAACTTATAATTTGCTTCGACAATTTTTTTTCAAAAACGCTAACAACTTCATTCAAATAACATCACTAAGACGTTAAGTTAGTGTAAGACAGTTTCTAAACGCATACTAATTGCAATCTATTGAATAACGAAATGCCATTGCGTGCCTAAATGCATGTTTATTGATTCTCTCCAAAAAAAACGTAATCACAAGATTTCAGATACTATATTTTTAAGCGGATATTGATGAGAAATATGGAGACTATTTTAATTGCAGAAATTATGCCATCTTCTTCTAATTAATGAAATAATAATATGTGTGTGTTCCCACCTCTTACTAGAGTATACCTCCATAGAACTTATCTCCGCTAGAAAGTCAGAGATTGAGTGACTGTCTTTACCTTTATTCCTTGCTTTTAGTCCTTTGGTGGGTTTTTGCTTGTTCTTTTTTAACCCACTTTTGCCTTCAATATATGCCAACACTTCAACCATTGGTTTGTCGCCAACATAACTTTCAACATCCTCAGACCGTTGATTCCCATCCTTTTTCTTCCTCTTGTTTCGGCTAGATTCTGCCACAGTAGGAGGTAGCTCTCTTGGTTGCTGGTTTCTGTTCATCTTATATCTACAATCTGCAAGAACAGCAAGAAAGAAAACACAGAATTAACTAGTTATTTGTGTTGTTGAGAACTAGAAGGGTGTTCCACGGAACGCTTGTATAGCCATGTCATGTGCCATGCTCCATTTCAGCACGGACACTCTAACTATAAGGGCGCTGCGCTTCATTAAACAATTGATAAGGAAGAACTGTATAACGTTTCATGACCATAGGTCAATATTGTGTCAAGTTAATAGCTAGGATAGGTTGCAGGTTAAAGTTTTATGAAAAAGGAGTATAACTGATCGAAATAAAAGTTAGAGTCAGCGGACATGTGTAACAACACAGGGTAAGTAAGTAAGATGAAAATGTGTGAGAAGAGGTTAACGAGTTTTCAAGTTATGGCCATTTGGATAGATTGCAGGTTACAGTTATAAGAAAAGGAGCATAATTTGATACCGTCTGGACATTAAGTAGTGATGGTCTAGTTTCAACCCGCTGCTCACATGTTTGGCTATAATACCTTAATTATTAGTGAGAGACAATATATGTGTCTAAAGTAGACTATCAATACTTAGTTATAAAAGGCAAATGTGGACATTATCAGTTTCTGCTCATGATTTACACAAAGAAATATTAACCTGAATCTACCATGGGTTTTTACCATGATTGTGTGCAGGTTAGGGCCAAAATAATGTGGGCACTGTCCGCAAAGGATTACTGTAATAGGATGCAGTTGGGGGTGGTATATAAATAGATTTATAAGCGCGTTACTACTGTCTCGCCGCAGAGCTAGATATCTTTAGAGCGTCCGCTTCACATGCAAGGGGTCCGGAGTTCAAACTCGCTGAGTGCCTAAATATGTATGTGTAGTTTTTCCGGTACGATTACTTTGGTGGAGAATCCGAGTAGGCATTGTATGAGGTTATGCCCAGATGCCTATATCATTGTGTATGTTGTTGTTTATATGTGTTGTGTGATATTGGTAGGCTTCAACTATCAACAAGAGCGCCGCCTAACGGGACATAGTAAGCCCGTTTCCTAAAGTTTTTATGTTAAAAGCATTTCCTAGGTGTCAGGTCAATGTAACCCTTACAGTTGACCTTCGAACAAAATAATAACTATTTGTATAAAGTTTCAAGACTGTAGATCAAATATTCGCGAATAACAGCATGTAAGGAATTTGTCATGATCGGGTCACAGTGACCTTAAGCTTAAAATTAATAGAGGTTGTTGGGTACTATTTCTGTAAAGTTTCAAAAGTGTGTGTATAATAGTTACAAGTTACAGTGAGAAAAATGTCTTAGGATTCAGTCATTGTCAGTTCAATATGACCTTGATGACCTACTGAACCCAAAAGTAATAGGCTTCCTCCTCTGACCAAGGACAATACACCTATGAAGTTTAATAAGCGTGGGTATCATATTTCCGGGATTGTCATTTGCAATGTGTATCTCCATATAAAGACATGTTGACCATTACATTTGACCTACTATGCCCAAAAGTGATAGGGTTCCTCCACTCAGCAAGGGCAATGTATCTACAAAGTTTCATGAGAGTAGGTATTATACTCCTGGAGATATCACTTGGAATATGTACTGGTGACCTAGACCTTTGACCTAGTGACCCCAAAAGCAACAGGGTTCCTCCGCTGACCAAACGCAATGTATCTATGAAGTTTCATGAGTGTGAGTGTTGTGTTTTGACAGTTATTTGGCGAAATTACCATATAAGGTCATGGTGACCTTGACCTTTGATCAAATGACCCAAAATCAATAGGGTTCCTCCTCTCACCAAAATCAATATACCTATAAAACTATGAAGTTTTATGAATGTAGATGTTACAGTTTTGAAGGTATTGTGTGGAATGCTTATTTCAATATAAGGTCACTATGACTTTGACCTTTGACTATATAAGGTGTCAGTGACCTTGACCTTTGACCTACTGATCCTAAAAGAAACGGGTTCTTCTTTTCGTCTATGGCAATGTACCAATGAAGTTTTATGAGTGTAGTTGTTACGGTTTTGAAGTTATTGTGTCGAATGCATATTTCGATATAAGGTCACTGTGACCTTGACATTTGACCTACTGAACCTAAAATAAATTGAGGTGACCTTGACCTTTGAAATAAAGGCCCAAAAGGCAATAGGTTCCTCGTTCAACTAGGGCAATGTATGAATAAATACTGATAAAGGTGTAGTTTTACGAGTGTAGGTTCTATTGTTTTGAAGTTACTGTGCGAAAAGCATATTTCCATATAAGGTCAACGTGACCTTGACCTTTGACCTACCGGCCCAAAAACAATAAGGGGCTCCTTCTCTCACCTAGGGCAATGTACCTATGAAGTTTTATGGTTCTGTCCAACCTTGGGGTGTTAGTATTGAAATAGTCTATTAGTCACTACAGCAAAGTGCCTACTACAAGTCCTGTCCAACTTGGGGTTTTAATATTGATATAGACTATTGGTCAACACAGCAAAATGCCTACAACTAGTCCTATCCAACTTTGGGGTTTCAGTGTTGAAATAGACTATTAGTCACTACAGCAAAGTGCCTACTACTAGTCCTGTCCAACTTCGGGGTGTTGGTATTGAAATAGACTATTAGTCACTACAGCAAAGTGCCTACTACAAGTCCTGCGCAACTTTGGGAATTTATTTTAAATAGACTACTAATCAATACAGGAAAATGTCTACTACGAGTTTTAATATTAAACTAGACTATTAGTGAATACAGCAAAGTGCCAACAACTAGTCCTATCAAACTGTGTGGTTTCAGTGCTGAAATAGACTATTAGTCACTACAGCAAAGTGCCTACTACTAGTCCTGTCCAACTTGGGGTTTTAATATTGATATAGACTATTGGTCAATACAGCAAAGTGCCTACTACTAGTACGGTCCGACTTCGGAGTGTTAGTATTGAAATAGACTATTAGTCAATACAGCAAAGTGACTACTACTAGTCCGGTCCAACTTTGGGGATTTAATTTTGAAATAGACTATTAGTCAATACAGCAAAATGCCTACTACTAGTCCTGTCCAACCTTGGGGTGTTAGTATTAAAATAGTCTATTAGTCACTACAGAAAAGTGCCTACTACTAGTCCTGTCCAACTTGGGGTTTTAATATTGATATAGACTATTAGTCAATACAGCAAAGTGCCTACTACTAGTACTGTCCGACTTCGGGGTGTTAGTATTGAAATAGACTATTAGTCAATACAGCAAAGTGCCTAGTACTAGTACTTTCGGACTTCGGGGTGTTAGTATTTTAATAGACTATTAGTCACTACAGCAAAGTGCCTACTACTAGCCCTGTCCAACTTGGGGTTTTAATATTGATATAGACTATTGGTCAATACAGCAAAGTGCCTACTACTAGTACGGTCCGACTTCGGGGTGTTAGTATTGAAATAGACTATTAGTCAATACAGCAAAGTGACTACTACTAGTCCGGTCCAACTTCGGGGATTTAATTTTGAAATAGACTACTAGTCAATACTACTAGTCCTGTCCAACCTTGGGGTATTAGTATTAAAATAGTCTATTAGTCACTACAGCAAAGTGCCTAGTACTAGTACTGTCCGACTTCGGGGTGTTAGTATTGAAATAGACTATTAGTCACTACAGCGAAGTGCCTACTACTATTCTTGTCCAACTTTGGCGTTTTAATATTGAAATAGGCTATTAGTCAATACAGCAAAAAGCCTACTACTACTATTGTCCAAATTTGGGGTTTTAATATTGAAATAGACTATTAGTCACAACAGCAAAGTGCCTATTACTAGTCTTGTCCAACTTTAAACTTAAAATAGACTATTAGTCAGTGCAGCAAAGTGCCTATTACTAGTCCTGTCCAGCTTCGGGCTTTTAATATTGAAATAGACTATTAATCACTACAGCAAAGTGCCTAGTACTAGTACTGTTCAACTTTGGGGTTTTAATAATGCACTAGACTATTAGTCACTACAGCAAAGTGCCTACTACAAGTCCTGCCCAACTTTGGGAATTTATTTTGAAACAGACTTCTAGTCAATACAGGAAAATGCCTACTACGAGTTTTAATAGTAAACTAGACTATTAGTGAATACAGCAAAGTGCCATCAACTAGTCCTATCAAACTGTGGGGTTTCAGTGTTGAAATAGACTATTAGTCACTACAACAACGTGCCTACTAATAATCCTGTCCAACTTTGGGGTTATGATATTGAAATAGACTATTAGTCAATACAGCAAAGTGCCAACTACTAGTACTGTCCGACTTCGGGGTGTTAGTATTGAAATAGACTATTAGTCACTATAGCAAAGTGCCTATTACTAGTCTTGTCCAACTTTGGGGTTTTAATATTGAAATAGACTACTAGTCAATACAGCAAAGTGCCTATTACTAGTCCTGTCCAACTTTGGGGATTTAATTTTGAAATAGACTATTTTTCACTACAGTAAAGTGCCTACTACTAGTCCTGTCCAACTTCGGGGTGTTAGTATTGAAATAGACTATGAGTCAATACAGCAAAGTGCTTAGCACTAGTACTGTCCGACTTCGGGGTGTTAGTATTGAAATAGACTATTAGTCACTACAGCAAAGTGCCTACTACTAGTCCTGTCCAACTTGGGGTTTTAATATTGATATAGACTATTGGTCAATACAGCAAAGTGCCTACTACTAGTACGGTCCGACTTCGGGGTGTTAGTATTGAAATAGACTATTAGTCAATACAGCAAAGTGACTACTACTAGTCCGGTCCAACTTTGGGGATTTAATTTTGAAATAGACTACTAGTCAATACAGCAAAATGCCTACTACTAGTCCTGTCCAACCTTGGGGTGTTAGTATTAAAATAGTCTATTAGTCACTACAGCAAAGTGTCTACTACTAGTCCTGTCCAACTTGGGGTTTTATATTGATATAGACTATTAGTCAATACAGCAAAGTGCCTACTACTAGTCCTGTCCAACTTCGGGGTGTTGGTATTGAAATAGACTATTAGTCACTACAGCAAAGCGCCTACTACAAGTCCGGCCCAACTTTGGGAATTTATCTTTAATAGACTACTAATTAATACAGGAAAATGCCTACTACGAGTTTTAATATTAAACTAGACTATTAGTGAATACAGCAAAGTGCCAACAACTAGTCCTATCAAACTGTGTGGTTTCAGTGCTGAAATAGACTATTAGTCACTACAACAACGTGCCTACTATTAATCCTGTCCAACTTTGGGGTTATAATATTGAAATAGACTATTAGTCACTACAGCAAAGTGCCTACTACTAGTCCTGCCCAACTTTGGGTTTTTAATATTGAAATAGGCTATTAGTCAATAAAGTAAAGTGCCTACTACTATTCTTCTCCAACTTCGGGGTTTTAATATTGAAATAGACTATTAGTCACTGCAGCAAAGTGCCTTTTACTAGTCTTGTCCAACTTTGGGGATTTAATTTTGTAATAGACTCCTAGTCAATACAGCAAAATGCCTACTACTAGTCCTGTCCAACTTGGGGTTTTAATATTGATATAGACTATTGGTCAACACAGCAAAATTCCTACAACTAGTCCTATCCAACTTTGGGGTTTCAGTGTTGAAATAGACTATTAGTCACTACAGCAAAGTGCCTACTACTAGTCCTGTCCAACTATGGGTATTTAATTTTGAAATATAATTCTAGTCAATACAGCAAAATGCCTACTACTAGTACTGTCCAACCTTGGGGTGTTAGTATTAAAATAGACTATTAGTCACTGCAGCAAAGTGCCTATTACTAGTCCTGTCCAGTTTCGGGGTTTTAATATTGAAATAGACTATTAATCACTACAGCAAAGTGCCTAGTACTAGTCCTGTCCAAATTTGGGGTTTTAATATTGCAATAAACTATTAGTAAATACAGCAAGGTGCCTACTACAAGTCCTGCCCAACTTTAGGAATTTATTTTAAATAGACTAATAATCAATACAGGTAAATGCCTACTACGAGTTTTAATATTAAACTAGACTATTAGTGAATACAGCAAAGTGCCAACAACTAGTCCTATCAAACTGTGTGGTTTCAGTGTTGAAATAGACTATTAGTCACTACAACAACGTGCCTACTATTAATCCTGTCCAACTTTGGGGTTATAATATTGAAATAGACTATTAGTCACTACAGCAAAGTGCCTACTACTAGTCCTGTCCAACTTGGGGTTTTAATATTGATATAGACTATTGGTCAATACAGAAAAGTGCCTACTACTAGTACGGTCCGACTTCGGGGTGTTAGTATTGAAATAAACTATTAGTCAATACAGCAAAGTGACTACTATTAGTTCGGTCCAACTTTGGGGATTTAATTTTGAAATAGACTACTAGTCAATACAGCAAAATGCCTACTACTAGTCCAGTCCAACCTTGGGGTGTTAGTATTGAAATAGATTATTAGTCAATACAGCAAAGTGCCTACTACTAATACTGTCCGACTTCGGGGTGTTAGTATTGAAATAGACTATTAGTCAATACAGCAAAGTGCCTAGTACTAGTACTGTCCGACCTCGTGGTGTTAGTATTGAAATAGACTATTAGTCACTACAGCGAAGTGCCTACTACTAGTCTTGTCCAACTTTGGGGTTTTAATATTGAAATAGGCTATTAGTCAATACAGCAAAGTGCCTACTACTACTCTTGTCCAAATTTGGGGTTTTAATATTGAAATAGACTATTAGTCAAAACAGCAAAGTGCCTATTACTAGTCTTGTCCCACTTTGGGGTTTTAAACTTAAAATAGACTATTAGTCAGTGCAGCAAAGAGCCTATTACTAGTCCTGTCCAGCTTCGGGGTTATAATATTAAAATAGACTATTAATCACTACAGCAAGGTGCCTAGTACTAGTACTGTCCAACTTTGGGGTTTTAATAATGAACTTGACTATTAGTAAATACAGAAAAGTGCCTACTACTAGTCCTGTCCAACTTCGGGGATTTGGTATTGAAATAGACTATTAGTCACTACAGCAAAGTGCCTACTACATGTCCTGCCCAAATTTGGAATTTATTTTGAAATAGACTACTAGTCAATACAGAAAAATGCCTACTACGAGTTTTAATATTAAACTAGACTATTAGTGAATACAGCAAAGTGCCAACAACTAGTCCCATCAAACTGTGGGGTTTCAATGTTGAAATAGACTATTAGTCACTACAACAACGTGCCTACTAATAATCCTGTCCAACTTTGGGGTTATAATATTTAAATAGACTATGAGTCAATACAGCAAAGTGCCAACTACTAGTCATGTCCGACTTCGAGGTGTTAGTATTGAAATAGACTATTAGTCACTACAGCAAAGTGCCTATTAATAGTCTTGTCCAACTTTGGGGTTTTAATATTGAAATAGACTATTAGTCAATACAGCAAAGTGCATATTTCTAGTACTGTCCAACTTTGGGGTTTTAATATTGCAATAAACTATTAGTAAATACAGCAAAGTGCCTACTACTAGTCCTGTCCAACTTCGGGGTGTTGGTATTGAAATAGACTATTAGTCACTACAGCCAAGTGCCTAATACAAGTCCTGCCCAACTTTGGGAATTTATTTTAAATAGACTACTAATCAATACAGGAAAATGCCTACTACGAGTTTTAATATTAAACTAGACTATTAGTGAATACAGCAAAGTGCCAACAACTAGTCCTATCTGACTGTGTGGTTTCAGTGCTGAAATAGACTATTAGTCACTACAACACGTGCCTTCTATTAATCCTGTCCAACTTTAGGGTTATAATATTGAAATAGACTATTAGTCACTACAGCAAAGTGCCTACTACTAGTCCTGTCCAACTTGGGGTTTTAATATTGATATAGACTATTGGTCAATACAGCAAAGTGCCTACTACTAGTACGGTCCGACTTCGGGGTGTTAGTATTGAAATAGACTATTAGTCAATACAGCAAAGTGCCTACTACTAGTCCTGTCCAACTTGGGGTTTTAATATTGATATAGACTATTAGTCAATACAGCAAAGTGCCTACTACTAGTACTGTCCGACTTCGGGGTGTTAGTATTGAAATAGACTATTAGTCAATACAGCAAAGTGCCTAGTACTAGTACTGTCCGACTTCGGGGTGTTAGTATTGAAATAGACTATTAGTCACTACAGCAAAGTGCCTACTACTAGTCCTGTCCAACTTGGGGTTTTAATATTGATATAGACTATTGGTCAATACAGCAAAGTGCCTACTACTAGTACGGTCCGTCTTCGGGGTGTTAGTATTGAAATAGACTATTAGTCAATACAGCAAAGTGACTACTACTAGTCCGGTCCAACTTTGGGGATTTAATTTTGAAATAGACTACTAGTCAATACAGCAAAATGCCTACTACTAGTCCTGTCCAACCTTGGGGTGTTAGTATTAAAATAGTCTATTAGTCACTACAGCAAAGTGCCTACTACTAGTCCTGTCCAACTTGGGGTTTTAATAATGATATAGACTATTAGTCAATACAGCAAAGTGCCTACTACTAGTCCTGTCCAACTTGGGGTTTTAATAATGATATAGACTATTAGTCAATACAGCAAAGCGCCTACTACAAGTCCTGCCCAACTTTGGGAATTTATCTTTAATAGACTACTAATTAATACAGGAAAATGCCTACTACGAGTTTTAATATTAAACTAGACTATTAGTGAATACAGCAAAGTGCCAACAACTAGTCCTATCAATCTGTGTGGTTTCAGTGCTGAAATAGACTATTAGTCACTACAACAACGTGCCTACTATTTATCCTGTCCAACTTTGGGGTTATAATATTGAAATAGACTATTAGTCACTACAGCAAAGTGCCTACTACTAGTCCTGTCCAACTTGGGGTTTTAATATTGATATAGACTATTGGTCAATACAGCAAAGTGCCTACTACTAGTACGGTCCGACTTCGGGGTGTTAGTATTGAAATAGATTATTAGTCAATACAGCAAAGTGACTACTACTAGTCCGGTCCAACTTCGGGGATTTAATTTTGAAATAGACTACTAGTCAATACAGCAAAATGCCTACTACTAGTCCTGTCCAACCTTGGGGTATTAGTATTAAAATAGTCTATTAGTCACTGCAGCAAAGTGCCTACTACAGTCCTGTCCAACTTGGGGTTTTAATATTGATATAGACTATTAGTCAATACAGCAAAGTGCCTAGTACTAGTACTGTCCGACTTCGGGGTGTTAGTATTGAAATAGACTATTAGTCACTACAGCGAAGTGCCTACTACTATTCTTGTCCAACTTTGGCGTTTTAATATTGAAATAGGCTATTAATCAATAGAGCAAAGTGCCTACTACTAGTCCTGTCCAACTTCTAGGTGTTAGTATTAACATAGACTTATAGTTAATACAGCAAAGTGCCTACTACTTGTCCTGTCCAGCTTTGGGGTTTTAATATTGAAATAGACTATTAGTCAATACAGCAAAGTGCCTACTACTAGTACTGTCCGACTTCGGGGTGTTAGTATTGAAATAGACTATTAGTCACTACAACAAAGTGCCTATTACTAGTCTTGTCCAACTTTGGGGTTTTAATATTGAAATAGACTATTAGTCAATACAGCAAAGTGCCTACTACTAGTCTTGTCCAACTTTGGGGTTTTAATATTGAAATAGACTATTAGTCAATACAGCAAAGTGCCAACTATTAGTTATGTCCAACTTTGCGATGTTAGTATTGAAATAGACTATTAATCACTACAGCAAAGTGCCTAGTACTAGTCTTGTCCAACTTTGGGATTTTAATATTGAAATAGACTATTAGTCGCTACAGGAAAGTGCCTACTACTAGTACTTTCAAACTTGGGGTTTTAATATTGAAATAGACTATTAGTCACTACAACAAAGTGCCTACTACTAGTCTTGTCCAACTTTGGGGTTTTAATATTGAAATAGACTATTAGTCAAACAGCAAAGTGCCAACTATTAGTTATGTCCAACTTTGCGATGTTAGTATTGAAATAGACTATTAATCACTACAGCAAAGTGCCTAGTACTAGTCTTGTCCAACTTTGGGATTTTAATATTGAAATAGACTATTAGTCGCTACAGGAAAGTGCCTACTACTAGTACTTTCAAACTTGGGGTTTTAATATTAAAATAGACTATTAGTCACTACAACAAAGTGCCTACTACTAGTCCTGTCTAACTTGGGGTTTCAGCCACTACAGCAAACCTGCTACTAGTTTTATCAAACTTTAGGGGTTTAATATTTAGAGGCATTACTAGTCGCTATAGCAAAGTGCCTACTAGTCCTGTCCAACTTTGAGTTTGGCATTAAAACGGACTACTAGTTGCTATAGCGGACTAATAGTCACTACAGCAAAGTGTCTACTAGTCCTACCCAACTTTGGGTAGGTTAATATTCAAATGAACCACTAGTCACCACATCAAAGTGCCTTCTTTTCATGTCTTTATGTTGTGTTTTAAAAATAAAATGGACTAGTAGTCAGTCACTACAGCAATCTTCGTACTAGTCCTCTCGAACTTTAGGGGTTTAATACTAAAAGGAATTACTAGTCACTATAGCAAAGTGCCTACTAGTCCTGTCCAACTTTGAGTTTGGTATTAAAGTTTTATGGACTACTAGTCTCTACAGCAAAGTGTTTAATACTCCTGTCCAACTGTGTTTTTTATATCGAAATGGATACTAGCCACTACAGCAGTCCTACTTTGGGGTTTCACTATATTTCATGTGTCTCTGCAAGTAAGTGCCTATTAGTCCTGTCTAGATTGTTTAATTTAAAAAAAAATGTACTAGTAGTCACTACAGCAAAGGTACCTACTGCTCATATCCAACTTTGGGAGTTTAACTTTGAAATGGACTACTAGTCAATACAGTACAAGTGCCTATTAGTCCTGTCTAACTTCAGGACTTTAATATTGAAATACTAGCCATACTATAACTTTGGGTTTCAGTATTAAAATGGACTACTACTCACTACAGCAAAGTGCATTGAAGCCTGCTGGTGTCCTTTGTTAATTTTCAATAAAATGGGTTTTTAGTAATGGTCCAATTTATGGTTTAAATATTGAAATGGACAACTAGTAACTTCAGCATAGTGCCTACATGTACTGTTTAAAAATAATTGACTTCAATATCTTTCCAAATATAAAAGTAATTTAAGAACACTTCTGCGACAAGGACTATCACAACCTGACTTCTGTGGTGACGTGATTTACAAACTTCGTAAGATCCTTGGTTATGACCACTTTCATACTATCTTTGTTAAACTTGTTAAAAGGTTTATCAAAAGAGGTTATGAGCCTATCAATTTGCAATGCACTGCATGCTTGGTGGTTGACCCATTTACAGTCCGCCACTATGCTTTCCTCTTTGATTGTTCGATGACCGGACAGGCTGCGGACCCTTTGATGACGTTAAACTATAACCCAAAAGGACGGTGACGTTTGATGTTTGTATGCAGTCTTGTTTTGTCGTGCCCTCAATGGTTTATTCTCTTGTTGCTCTGGCTTCTGCCAAGTCTCTGAGTACTTTCTTTGTGGCTTTCTATGCTATTGTTTTTTTGTAGTTATATATACACGAGCATCTTTGTGTCTTGCTTATATTGCCTTTTAATGCTGCCTTGTTGGTTAGAGAATAGTTCATGGCGGGGATTTCTTTATTTACACTGTCCCGTTTTATTGGGTTGACAGTAGGTCAAGAGTCTCGTGTGAGGTTTGGTGCACCCTAGAACCTGGTTTAAACCCCCAGCGGCCTTTTTTGCCACTGATCGTTTCAAGGCGGTAGCCCTATTGTCAACCCTTTTGTGTTTGTGATGTCTTATTTGACCTTTTATTCATCTTTAAATTTATTCTTTGTTTCTATGTCTGTTTGTGTTTGACTGCCGTCCTTGAATGCTGCTTATTTCCTGTTCGATTTTTATATCTATATTCCAAGTACTACTACAAGGTATCTACTAGGCCTTTCCAACTTAGGGTTATAATATTGTTAACTTTTAGTCACTACAGGAAAGTGCTTACTAGTCTTGTCCAACTTTGACTTGCAATTTTAGGTGTACTACTATTAATAACTTTACTGTATGACGACTAGTACTAGTAATTTCCTGTTTAAGAGACTAGTGACACATTTTAATACTGAAACACCAAATAGTCCGAGAGCAGTTGCCTTGCAAAAATGTCCAACGTAGTCTATCTCATTCGTAGAAGGTTTGACACTTTGTCATGATAGAGTAACACCCCAGGAATATGTCTAGCACTGTTGTAGTCATAAATTGTGGTAGCACTAAACAGTTATTTAAGATGGCGTCCAAGATGGCCGCCAAAATGTGATATACAGTTATAATAATTGTTTTTTTGCATAACACTCGTACAAATACAGATATTCTTCTATAAATTTATAGGTATGTTTATCTTAGATAGACAATTTATCTGAAGCAAAATTTAGTAATGAATAGCAAAGTTCAAAGTCACAGACTAGGGTCAAAGGTCAAATTTGAGCTCTTTTAATGTCTTCGTGTCTACTTGGTTTATTATAAAACATACAAACAGATAACTGTAGAAGGTTTGACACTTGATCATGTTAGAGTAACATCCCAGAAATATGTTTAGCCCTGTTCTAGTCCTGACTTGTGGAAGCACTAAAAAGGTATTTAAAATGGCGTCCAAGATGGCCGTCAAAGTGTCATATTGTCATGATAATTGTTTTGTTGCATAACAGTTGTACCATTAAATATATTATTATATACATGTAAAAGTGTGTGTGTGTATCTTAGGTTCACAATTTATCTCACGCAAGATTTAGTAATATATGGCAAAGTTAAAGGTCACAGTCAAGGGTCAAATGTCAAATTTGATATATGTTGGTGTCTGTGTTTTCGTGTTTTATTTTAAACCACACAAACAGATATATGTAGAAGTGTTGACAGTTTATCATGTTAAAGTCATATCACAGGAATATTTTCTAGCCCTGTTATAGTCATTATGAGCTAGCACTAAACAGTTATTCAAGATGGCGTCCAAGATGGCCACTAAAATGCGATATACAGTCCGAAATATACACATACCTGTCCTATGCTAAAACGCAACCTGACATTGAAGGGCCAAATGCCATATAAAACTCTGTGTATGTTGCAAAGGAGCTGCCAATATGTTATATGGAGATTGACGAATATTTATATACATCATAACATGTAGTCCATACTACATGTTCATGTCCTAGTCCCAATTTGGAAACACGGTCAGGGGTCGAATACATTGAATAATTTTAGAAACGTTTCTGCTGTTTCATATATACAGATATAAGCTCGACTCTTAAAGCAGAAATTGGTCTTAAATCAACAAATCCGCTTTTGATATGTTTTTAAGTATTAAATATCATTATAAATACGATTTTTACTATGCCATTGATGTATGTTCAATGAAAATATGTTTTTAAAGATAAAAATCGAACAGGCGAACAGGCATTGTTAAAAAATCGAAAAAAATCTAAGGGGAAAAACTCTTGCGCAAATTACCGGAAGTGACGTCATTGGGAACAAACTATTTTTTGTTTACATTGGGACTGAACGCAAAACAGTATACCTTGTGTGAACATGTGGGATTTAAGCGATCATGATATTGAGCCAGAGGAAATGCCCGTGATAAGACGGTTACACAATGTGCAACCTTACGATTTTGAGCCAGAATACGTGTCTGAGGACGAAAATACATCGAACGCGGTGCAAGTGCAAATGGAGAGCTTGTAAAGACTATCGTGTCATGTCATTCGTTACGTTCATCGGTTCATTACACTATTCACTAATCTAAGAAAATAGTGTATTTATACACTTACAGCAACAACAAACAAAAAACAACGTAAACATTGTTTTCATCGAAATCTGACAGTAAATCACCCGCAACACTGCAATATCTTGGTACATACACAATAACCACGAAATTTTTTTTGCCGATAAGTAGACATGGAACAAATATATTTATTAGATATTATCCATAATTGATAAAAAAAATAATAAAAACATTAATAAATGAAACAGCATATAATTCCGGCACCATACTTTCTATAGTATTATATATTTGCCATAAGTCGCCACGGTAGGAGCGATGTTTGCAATATGACACGCTCTCTAGTCTCCACTGCCCCCAAATATCAATACAGATTAATCAAATATTGCGGTGCACTATTGAAGTACAGCCTAATTAGGGTACATAAGTCGGTATATCACAATAGCACGCAACATTTAGGGAAACCTAGTTTTATGATATATTTCCTGTTTAACCACAATTACTTGAGCGGTGTAATACCGCCAAGGGCAGACGCGTATTGCACAAGACGGATATATCACATGATATGCGAGATCTAATTTGTCGCGCACAAAGAGAGAAAAAATAATATAGCCAAATGTATTATGAGCACGATATAGACAGTTAGTAAGTATACTTACTCATGTATACTTACTCCTGATATACAGATCGAAAACAGACCAAACATATCAAATTACCATACTATAAAGTATATTACTCTATTATACTTGTTTTACTTATTGCACGAGCTAAGAGGCGTTATTGTTGTTGCTTTGCCGTAAAACATAACTGAATTAATACAAAAGCTAGAAATATTATTAATTTTCTGCCTTGTAATAGATATCCATGAAACATTTTGGATTTTTTTTTCAAATCCATAGACCTATATATGTTGATAATATATATTTATAACACTATTGGCAGAAGAGGGTGAATAATTTAAAATGATTAAAATTAAAATTTGGAAACAAAGACCCGTGTTTATTTCACCGGATTCATTTACATGTATATGCTGAACGTTCTTAGCAATATTTTAAAAAAAGACGGCTACATATTATTAGCGCCGTCAACTCTTCATTGATTCACGTAAAGACGCATGCTTCTAATTAAACAGATAAACATTCACGGTGTATATAAAGATCTAAGACTATACACCTTTCTTCAATTTTCATACGTATACCCGATGAGGTGCTAAGATAATTGAACATAAATTTCAATCTTACTTCATGTATGAATTTCCGCCTCAACGCCAACGAATAGGCGAAAACCACTTGCTTGGAGACGGCGGTTGATTTTAATATGCATGGCCTTTTGTTCTCCAAATTCAAAGACAATGAAACCAAAGGATGGACTTCCCACGAATTCAACTCAAAATGTTTGCTACAAACTCGCGCGTCTTTCGTAGGTTCCCACTTTCTCGACGAGTCGGGCGATTTTCTTCGGTAACGGTCTACCCACACTTCAAATCTTAATATATTATCATTATCTCGATTAGGGAAACGAAAGAAACTTAGGTTATTATCTTGTCCTTCTGTATGCAAACTGTTTCACCCAGCAACAGCACACGGCATTTTTAACAAGTACCATAAAACGTAATCCTACATAGACAATACTATATAACTCAATGCGACACCGCTAATCGTTTGGTACCAATGACGTCACAGGATCACGTGATACTTACCAGGGCGAAACTCGAAGCGTGTGCGCTATGATATAAAATTGGCTACTGCGAGAAAACGGGACAACCAATAAGTGTAAGATTTGAACAGATTGTATATTATATGCATATATTTCCGAATATATACTCAAAAGACGCGCTATATTTCACCTTTAATGCTGTATGTACATTAATTTTACAATGTGATGACAAATACAACCCAGTTCAGTAATATGAAGAAAAGGCTGAAGTGAATTGATGAGTTAAAGAGACATTTGACGATGACGATTTGTACCGTCTGCAATGCATGTTTCCATACTGGTGACATACTTAGCCCTTAAGTTGTTTTCATGTAGGTGATAGTGTTTAATTTAGTTTGATTCCTTTGACAAAACTGCTTGTATCTTATATCGTCTGCAGGATCCCTAACGTGTTTGGAGAAATATAAAGCGCAAACAAACTTGTCAATGGACATTGCATTTTCCAAATATAATTCCTCATCTTCCAGTGCAATGAAGTACTACTGTTTCCGACTTACATTTCTTTAACATTTTTAGAGCATATATTTCTTGCCTTTTCCAGATATTGCACTAGTACTATCACAATGTGTTATTGCCTGAACACCTGAGCGTGCATTAAATTAAGTGTTTTTTTACGTCAAGATATCGTGTGAGGTCATACTGGGACAGCAATCTCAGAGGGAGATGAGATGAAGGATAAAAAGAATGCCTCCGCCAGGGCGCGAACCCAGGCGGAGCTAAGGTCTCATCTGAAGGCCTATATCCACTGAACTACCTAAGCCGATCATAGGGTTTTCTGGGACAGTGTGTATCGTTATATGTTGACGTTTGTCTTTTTTTACTGTTAGAAATCATGTATCATCACAAGTAAGAGAGTTAAATGCGTATTCACCTATTAGTGCAGCAACATCGGCATGAGGTGAATGTATAACTAGTCTACTATGATTCTGGGAGCCAAGTTGGTCATCAAAATCATGCGTTTGCGGTTGTATTTGTGCTTGACAAATGCATACAGTGCTCATGTCATCCCTGAATGTACCGTCTTTCACATAGGAATGATGTTAAGTCGGCTTTAATGGCATAGTTACTAATGTACTTGAACCACTGCGGAATAGGTGTGTTATCAGCTGCAATTATTTCTTCCAATGCATCTGACGAACATTTGTCCTCGTCCAGTTTTAATCCACTCAAATTTATCATATGTGTCGAAAACTATATCAGATATATCGCATTTGTCTTGTTTAAGGGACATGGTAAATGTTTTCAAGTATTTACTTGCTATAACTGTCCAAATTTCGAAGCACTATATCAACTCTATCTAAATGAGTTAGCACCCCTTTTTGAAGCAGTGAGACAAGTACATCAGTAATTCTGTCATTCACGCTGTCGAATTGCAGGGATAGAACGCAAAGAAATACAACCACTGGAGGATCTCAGGTCTCACCACCAAGCGGCAGATACACGAATGCTATTAAATGCTGAGCTTGCCTCTGAGAAACTCTGTAAAGGTCAGATACCACTATTTATTTGGGGCTTCTGATTGGTTGAAAAAGTATAGGGTCTATTAGGGCATATAGTCAGATTGTAAGGCAGATTCTGATTGGATTATATTACCCAAATCCCCATAAAACATCAAAATATTATATTTCCATCATAAAACATGTTGATTGAGGATATTTTGAATGAAATTTGCATTTGTAGGATACAATTGTACTGAGAGTATATTTGCAAAAAGTAAAATTGCTTGACTGCCATTCTGGGGGTGGACACCTTCAGTGAAATATTAGAGGCTAAACGCATCACATTACCACAATTTGTTGAGTATCTCTAAGATAGTTCTTTAAAAACGTTAGGTTTTATCATCCGTTCCAATATAGGAATAGGTGTTGTAGGCCAAAAGGCTATAATGGAGGCCTATGGGAAATGCAATAGTGGTATATGACCTAAAGAGTAGTTATACATTCACCTGAATCCGATGTTGCCGTACCAAATGCATACGCATGTAACTCTCTATCTTTTAATTAACTATGTTTCCGAACTGGGGAATATATAAGAGGGATATACAATCGCTATACTCTAATACTTCCAGGTTTACAAGCAATAACAGGCGGTGATAATAACAGTGCATTATCTGGAAATGGCAATGTAAAATATCTAAATCTGTTAGATATGTCCGAAACATATGAGCAGTATTTGATCGTTAGGAGAAGATGGGTATTATCTACGGAATGTGCAATCTCCTGTGAAATGTTGTTTGCGCTTTATATGTTTCGAAGGACGTTGGGGATATTGCAGACGGTATTACCTACTAGCTGTTTTGCACATGAATGGAAATATACTACCCAATCAAAAGGGCTAATTTTTAGTCACTAGTCTGGAAAAGTTTATCACAGGCATTGCAAAATTGTCAATCTCCAAACGGGTAAGTTTGGAACATAGAAGACAGTGATTTGAAACCGCTTTAGATGTCCAAAGAGTCTGATCACAAGTTAATTAACTGAGGTCATGAATCAGCATGTAGAGCGACCGACCCTTTGCTAGTGCCAGGCGAACTTTGCCAATGCCAGACAAACGATATAGTTTTCACAAAAGTTTTCTTTAGCATGGCAGGTCAAATGTAAATGTGAAACTGTTAAAGAATTAACACACTCACAAATAGCATTATAATAGAAATAGCGGATTTTAACTGAAATTTAAGATATAGTTCACACATGCAAGATTTTGTTTACAACTTTGCAATGAGTTTAATGTCGCACCTGAGTATGCCCTACAATTCATATTTAACTTTGAACAGGGCACAGATGTGACCATTGACTGTGACCGTGAACGTTGCCGTATATAATAACATCTTACATTGGATGCGTTATCTAAGATACACATACATATACGTTTTTTAAATGATATCTTTATTGGTACACATGTTATTCAACAAAGCAAGTATAATGACTGTATGTTACAGTGTGATGGCCATCGTGGACGCCATCTTTAATAACTTACCACAATGCATGACTGCAACAGGGCTAGAAATAGTTCTGGGATTGTTGTCTAACATGATAGACTGTCAAACCTTCTACATTTCTCTGTTTGCATGTTTAAAATATACCAAGAGAAAATAAAGACACGACAAAAGCTAAAATTTGACATTTGATCATTGACTGTGACCTTGACCTTGAACTTTACCATTTATTACAAAATGTTGGTGAGAAAAATTGTATATATAAGATACACACACCTGTGAATTTATAAAATAATATCTGTATAGGTACACATGTTATGCAACAAAGCAATCATTATGCATATATCCCATTTTCGGCGGCCATCTTGGACGCCATAGTGAATAACTGTTAAGTACTACCACATTTCCTGATTACAAAAGGGTTAGAAATATTCCTCGTATGTTACTCTAACATGATCAAGTATCAAACCTTCGACAGATCACTGTTTTCATGCTTTAAAATAAACTAAGAAAATACTGAGACACCAAAAAAGCTAAATTTGACCTTTGACCCTTGACTGTGACCTTGAACTGTGTCAATCATTATTAAATTTTGCGTGAGATAAATTGTCTATCTAAGATGCACGTACCAGTGAATGTTTATAAGAATACCTTTATTGGTACTGATTTTATGCAACAAAACAATTATTATGACTGTGCGTCACATGTTGGCGGCCATCTTGGATGCCATATTGAATACATTTTTAGTGCTACCACAATTCATGACTACAGCAGGTCTCAGAAAATGCCCAAGGCATCCAACTAATTGAATATTCGGTCAAACCTTCTACGGATGATGTAGGCTACGTTTTTTATTTTCTAGGCCTCTTTTCAGAAACTGCTCTCGGACTAAAAGTAGAACTGCTGTAGTAACTAGTATTCCATTTCCATATAAAAACACAGTTGGACAGGAGTAGGCACTTTGTTGTAGTAAATAGTAGTCCAAAACCAAACCTAAACAGGACTAGTGGGCACTTTGCTATACATTTTAGTATAGTATTGAAACTTAAAGTAGAACAGGACTAGAAGGCACTTTGATGTAGTGACTAGTTTCTATTTGTTCACAAGTGTCCGTTTCAATGTTAAACTCCCAAAGTTTGATAGGCCTAGTAGGCACTTTCCTGTAGTGACTATTAGTCCATTCATTCTTTTTGCCAGTCATATCACCATGATCACGCTCTAACTATTAGACATTATGGCACAACCATTCTAAAAATAACTCGCATTACTTAATTTGAATTTATTTGATTCTATTTCAGGTGATGACCATTTACTTTCATATATGAAAAAACATAACATTGGCTGGAGTCACACTTGATGTTCATGTGTTGCAAGGTGGGCATGTACAATGTAATTGCATTCATCAACATTTCAACGAATTTCCAATGAAATGTTTCATGTCTTCTAACTGAAAACTGGAACACCCACATACGGGTAATTTGACCCATACAGTGGGCTATATTATAATAATTTCATGAAATTCGTGGTGTTAATCATCATTCATGCTAAAAAGTAGTGCAGTATGCATGCGCTGTGATTGTCGTGGACTAATAAGGCCATGGACTACGGGGAACATCCAAACGAATCAATCTGCCTTCTGGTTTTCTTATTTTATTATCATTACCCCACCCACAATGTTTATGCAGTGATTTACGATCTCATCAAGTTTTCGAAGTCCAGTTGCTCCAGGTAGGCACTTTAATATGCAGACATTACTGAAGGTAAATTAAACTGTGAACTGTATATAAAAGAGACCATTTTTTAAATTTATTATCAAAACAATTACTCATTTTTCTCGCATCAGTTTCGTTTTCCTGTTTCCTAATCGAGAGAGTTCTTTCCCCTAGGCTATGTACGAGTGCTAACCCGCGTAATAGATGTAAAGGTGATATGTAATATAGTACTTACCTATCGTTCGTGCTCAGCTCCCCCAAAACACTGACGTAAACCACTTACGATACTTCTTATATCACTTAAACCAAGGTATAGGCCTAACTTTCACAATAACGCTATCTAAACTATTTATAGAAATCAGGTGACGAATAAAAGGTGACACGAAATAGATAGATAAGATAATATTTATTTCACGTCGGTTATCACTGTAGGGATCCGTACACCGGATCTTGGTCAAGACCCCGTTCACTAGTACGGAGTTTTGGTCAGCCATGTTGTAGAAAACGTACGGATAACAACAGCAAATGTAGGTTAACCACGTTTTTCTCCTATTTTTGTTCATTTTATATGAATAATCAGTATTGCTATATGGTGCGGAAACATTTCCCCGTTCCAATATTACCGTACATTGTTGACATATTACTTTAAATGCTACAATTCGGATCAAAGAAAAACAATTGCCGGTGCTGAAATTCGCCCAAAGTACCCTTCAGCAATAAATATCTTATTAATTTTCAAGTTAATGAACATTTTGAATTGGCAGATTTATTTGTTTTTCCAATATACGTGCATGTTCAAATGTTGAACTTCATTCATCCGAAATCGACCGAGATATGAATCGAAACAAAATTAATGTTTGTGTACGGGGTCTTGGGCACTTGTGTACGGAGTACTGCAAATATTCTCTTTTTACTGTACGGAGTTTTGCTTTAAATATAGTGTATGAAACTATGGTTTTAATGGTACTTGCATTACATGTAATACATAAAACATTCATTGAATGTTTGTAAACAGTCAATGTATTGTCATTAGAACTGAATCAACGTAGATTTCCTTGAACAGATATAATCATGCGAGCTGTATAGATAATTAATATTAACCCATGCCGTTATCTATATCATGTGTTGTCAATGTAGTTTAAGAACCAACTTTACATTTCCTATTAACATACTTAGGAAAGTTTGACATAGTTTAGATGTCAGTATGGGGCATAGAATTAATTTTAACCTGACAGGCAAACTGTTTGAAAAAATACGGTAAGGATTGTTAACGCCTGTGGGATGTATAATAATACTTTATTTAAACAACATTTTATTCAAGTACTGAATGGGATTGGACAACAGGCAATGCCTATGTAAGACCTCTCCCATACCAAGGTACATTTAACAATAAATTCATATCAAACATAACATAAAATGTGGAATTGTAGTACAGTTTGCATATATTGGTTTGACAATTAACTTAGATTCTTTAAAACATGTGTACCGTGATTGTTTAGTATTAACACTTTGTACTGTTAGAAAGAATTTAAGTGAGAAAAAAAAGAATCAACAGAAAGAAAATCATACTGGAAACCAATACGAAATATATATAAAAATGTACCGATTATTACAAAATATAATGGTTTAAGTATGAGTTTCTGTAACCAATAGTTAATTTTGGAATTTAAGATAACTGAGAAAACAGACAAACAAAAAAATAAAAATTACAATAAAAAAGGAAGAAAGATGATAATATATAAAAATAACTTCTAGCATTGTGACAAAACATATCTGAAAATACAATAGTATATACATACATATACATATGTACATGTACATACATCTATAATTCTACGAAAATCCCCTGGTACACTTGATGTATTTGTGGACGATAAGTACAATTTCTGAGTTCGTAGTATCGTCTAGATTGGAATTGCCATTCAGTATCAAGTCAATGTTGATATGCGTGACATCAACAAGATTGGCTAGGGTATCAAGTAAGTTATTTCTGAATTGGTTATACAGTGGACAGTTGAAAAAAAATGAGTATTGTCCTCACATGGACTGCCACATTTCGGACATACTGCTGAATCTGTCAAGAAGTGGTCAAATAAATGCGTATTTAGATTACTTGAGTTATTTCTTAATTGACAATGGATGATGTGATCATTCCTATTTCCTATATTATAGTGATATGGACTGTCAGTCCTATGTTCAATAGCCTTAAGTTTATGCTTAAATTGTTCAACAGATGGTGCATTTTTAGCGTCTAAATGTAAAGCATTCCACAATTTAATTGTACTCGGCAGAAAGCTGTTATAATATGATGTTGTACGACAAAGAGGGAGACGTAAGTTTAATTCTGAAGTTCGAAGGTTATAATTATTGTTTACAGGTAAGTATGGCTGGATTAAGTTATACATGTAATCTGGACTTATGCCATAAATTATTTTGTAAATAGTTACAAGATTATGATCTTTTCTTCTTTTTGTTAATGTTTCTAAGTTCAATTCAGTATATAAGTATGATCTAGAGGAATTGCATCTGAGGCCTGTTATTATTCGTGCTGCTTCAACTTGGACGCTCTCTAATAGATCAGATTCTCCCTGTGAATAGTTATCCCATACTGAATCTCCATATTCAAGTATAAGACTTATACAGGCGATATGTATTTTCAATAGAGAATGTCTGTCAAGTTTGTACTTAAGCATTCTTAGAATGTTAAATCGTGCACATGCTTTTTCGTATATATTTTCTATATGATGCGACCAAGTTGCATTGGACTGAATTGTTAATACAAGGTGGCAATGTGACGCTACGTCTTGTACTATATCATTATCAAAGTAGACTGGTGGGTGGTTATAGTTTCTTCTAGTGCAAACAAGGCTTTTGTTTTTTTGAGGATTAAATGTAACAGCCCATTTTTTTGACCATTCAGATATTTTGCAAAGATCATTTGTAAGAGAGTTGGCACATTCTACTGGGTTTTTATCAACTACAACAAAAACAGAAGTGTCATCAGCAAATAACCGTACATCATTCAATAAGTTATCTGTGATGTCATTTATATAAAGCAGAAATAGAAACGGACATAAAACAGAGCCTTGCGGAACACCTGCATCTATAGTACTGAAGCTTGAAGAAAATCCATCTAGGACTACTTCTTGCTGCCTATCAGAGAGATAGCTACGTATCCAGTTACATAATGAATCATTGATACCATATTTAGCTGATTTAAAAAGCAACCCAGTATGCCATACTTTGTCAAACGCAAAATATAAATCGTACATCTTTCCCAGCGTCGAGGTTGCTTATTATGTTATTATATATTTCTATGAGCTGATTTACTGTAGAGTCTCTAGGTTGAAAGCCTGCCTGGTATTTGCACAGAAGGTTATTCGTTTTGATATAGTTGAACAAGTGTTTTAATACGATTTTTTCCATCAATTTGCAAATAATACTGGATAATTTCAAGATTTTCAATTGATCAATTACTTCCGTTTCATTTATAATAAAGTCATTCATTTTATAGTCAGTGCGATTATGAAAAGTAGGTAATTCCGGTTCATGTTCAATATGAGATGTTGCAGAAAAGGAAGAATTCAATGCGTTTGGTTTGTCTACTGGATGTATTAAAATACGACCGTTATTTTTTATTGGAAAGTTTGGTTGAGTTACTTTGTTCAATTTAGAGATCGATTTTGCTATACGCCACCATTTACCCGGGGGGATTGATTTATCAGTTAACTGGGATATAAGTTTTGACTTGAATGATTCCTTAGATTCGCGGATTAAAGCAATTACCTCATTTCTAAGTTGAATAAACATTGACCAATGTAATGGATTGTTGTAAATGAGAAAAAAAAATATATGACGTTAACTGTGGTCACAATGAGCTAAAATTGGACAACTGTATCAATTCTAACAGACAATAATATACGTCGGGACTTAGTTTGTAGTACATGTAGTTATTTATAATAAGTACGGAGTCTTTCTCAAGAATTACCCCTTTTAAGTTTTAGTTTTCTGCATTGTTTCGTCTTAACAATACAAAATGGTATAAGACATATAGGACCTAAATAATGTCTACGAATTACTACAAATATAAGTAAATAACATCAGTGCAGAGCAGCGAAAACAATCTTAGCATTGCAAAACCCCGTACAGTACATGGACAAGACTCCGTACACAAATCAGCGTCTTTTTATATGAATTAGTTACGCTGGGCACGTTTTGTTTCGATTCATATCTCGGCCAATTTCGGATGAATGATGCTGAAATTTTGAACATGCACGTATATTGGAAAAACAAATAAATCTGCCAATTCAAAATTTTCATTAACTTGAAAATTAATGAGATATTTATTGCTGAAGGGGACTTTGGGCGAATTTCAGCACCGGCAATTGTTTTTCTTTGATCCGAATTGTAGCATTTAAAGTAATATGTCAACAATGTACGGTAATATTTGAACGGGGAAATGTTTCCGCAACATATAGCAATACTGATTATTTATATACATGAACAAAAATAGGAGAAAAACGTGGTTTACCTACCTTTGCTGTTGTTATCCGCACGTTTTCTACAACATGGCTGACCAAAACTCCGTCCTAGTGAACGGGGTCTTGACCAAATCCGGTGTACGGATCCCTACAGTGTGGTTATGGCGTAGGAATGTCTATCAAACAAGGTCACTTGATAAAATCGATAAAACACAATGACATTATCGGGAAAATTGTCACTTGTCAGATTTATACACCTCTTATCTATAAACTGTGATTATGACAAAACACAATCACAGATCGTTGTTAAAGTAATAATATTCACAAACTACATTGGTCGAACACAATTGGTGTACACTTCGTGTAATTCCCATTAATAGTTAAAGGTATTTTTCAAAGGGATGAATTTAGGTTGTTTTAAGGTTTAAATTACCGACAATGCGTTTTTAAATAAAAATCGATTTATTTCGTCATTTTAGAAGCGAGAATAAAAACAAACGCATGCATGCATAGATAAATATTTCCTCTGTCCATATGCAAAATGTTAATGAAATCGGAGACAAGTACTTTTTTTCCCCCAAAATTAACTAACATGACCCACGGACTCAAAGACGGCCGGCATATTGCATATACATTTACAGACGCGACCGGGTACACAAGAAATGAAATAATTCCAATTCCATTATTTCAATACATATATTTCAAACGATGTATCCATGCATTCCAGATTAAATTTCTGATCTATACATGCTTTTGGTTTATGCCGGAGTGCTCAAAATAGGTTTTAACAAACCAAATTGCAACGGTACGTCGGGAAAGGAAATGAGGATGGTGAAAATATATGTTGCAGTGCTAATTTTCTGAATCCGAAAAAGTAGCGAAAAAAATGAAGTTTTAAAAGTGAGAATGATTTTTTGTTTATGAAAGTGTTCATTGACATGTCTACTATTAAAAACCAAAATTAAAAGTCTATCAGAAAAAAGTGCTTTTTTCCCCCAAAATTAACAAAGTACACCGTATTCGCTAAAATATGAACAATGCCTTTCGAAGTTAATGTTCACGCGGGATATACAACCGTGAAATTATGAAATCCTTTTTAAGAGATATATTGATTTCAACATTGTTCTGTATTTAATAAATTATTGGAGTAAAATGTTCACAGTTTTTCGCAAGGACACCATTACGGTAGTATCCCTGCAACCCCGCCCCTCACCCCCACCCTCCATAGTTGTATATAGCTGCGAATGCGCAGTTCTAATCAAATTCGATTTATTTCATCATTTTAGAAGCGAGAAAAAAAACATGATATGTAAAATATAAAAAAAATCGGAGGCAAGTACTTTTTTCCCCCCGAAAATTAACGAAGTACACCGTAATCGCTTAAATACGCCGAATCGACGTTCCAAATCGATGTTCGCACGGAATAAAATTGTGGA
Organism: Cyrtodaria siliqua; assembly: GCA_037043455.1. Classification (NCBI taxonomy): domain Eukaryota; kingdom Metazoa; phylum Mollusca; class Bivalvia; order Adapedonta; family Hiatellidae; genus Cyrtodaria; species Cyrtodaria siliqua. The sequence goes on from JAWPHD010006021.1 coordinate 137,001, forward strand.
ATTATGAACTCATTTATAAGAGATAAATCGATTGCAGCATTGTTCAGTAGTTGTTTTATTATTGATGTAGTGTTTTCACAGTATTTATGAGGGCAACATTACGGTAGTATCCCTACAACCCCGTCGGATTCCCCCTAACACACAATACGTTGTGTATTGCTGGGAATGCGCCTTTTATTCAAATCGACTTATTTCGTCATTTTAGAAGCGAGAATAAAAACAATATCGCATAGCTACATCTCTCCTCTGTATATATGTAGAATTTCAATAAACGGGGACAAGTATTAATTAACTAACAGGACCGTCCGACCCAAAGACGGCATCATTCATATTCATTTAGAAAGACGACCGGCTAAAGAAACAATTAAATAATTTCGATATGTAAACACATATATTTAAAATGTATGTGTCCATGTATTTTACACAAAATGTTTGATCTATACATACTTTGGGTTCATGTCAGAGTGTCCAATTTATTTTAACACACAATGTTGCAACGGTATATCGGAAAATGAAATCATGGTGGCGGTCATATACGTTGCTGAGTTAATTTTCGAAATCAGAAAAAGCGATAAACTAATATAAGTGTAACAGGCAGAAGTATATTCTTTTAACTGTTCGTTTAAAACTGAGTGGGCGACTCGAGTTTTAAAGAAAGCAAGATTGGCATGTGTCTTTTTAACCAAGTAAATAAATGACTGACGAGTAACAGACCAATCTCCACGCAGAGTTATCGTTCCTTGCACTCATATAATATATCTCTGCTAACTACTAAATTACAAGATTTTGGTAAAACTTGTTAAATTGAAATATGTTTGCCTGAAACTTGTTTATTTCTTGTGTAAATATGATTTTCAGAATATCTGCAAATTCGAAGTTGCAAGATTTGAAATAATGCATGAAACCAATTTAGTTTTAATCGGGAGGTCTCCTCAATCGAAACGCATGTAAACGATTCAAACCGAAGCTCGATAGCAGAAAATTACTAAAAAAAAAATAACTCATAGAAATAAAAATTAAAATTATTTAATATAGGTCTATATTTTATCTTTGCAGATCAGGCAAAAGGATTTATTATAAACATCGTCATAACTTTTTGAATAATCACGTGACCTAACCGTTCATCGCTCTACTTCGTTTGACGTTGAAAGAGTCAAATGAGGAACGACTGTACTCTGGGTAGATATTGGTAACATACATGCTTCTGTCAGTAACAAACATTATATAGTGTAGACTCGAAGATTGCATAACATAAACATGTAGACATGCCATTGTGTCGAGCACTTGCCAGATTTGTAGTGTTGTGAAACACTGTACGCGTGAATCCAAAAGGTGCTGTTATCTTTATAGGTCATATATAGTTGTTTAACCTAAATAAATATATATGGTCATATATAGTTTTTTAATCTAAATAAATATATATATATATTATTCTTTATATTTACTTTTATGGTTGCATATCTGTGCCAGAACGCAGTCATACTCACTACTATATTGAAAGTAAATACTGCATATACATGTGCGGTGTGTTACGATCTGTAGTATTTGAAAACACACATATTAAACATTTCCCTGAAAATATATAACGATAATAAATACTATATTCATAGAATTATTTTTTCCCGAAAGAAATGTTTCTTTTCAGCAGTTGAAATCTACTATATTTTGCGAATATTGCTACTTTGAAAATTTGAATACGTCCGTTTTCATCAAATATCATATTTTGTTTGTTTTAATATTATTTTTTATTATTTATGATTTTAAAACAAAATGGATCACACTCTGACCAAAAGCAGTCAACATATGACGTTTGAATATATTTACTTCAGGGAAAATAGAGTTACGGTGCGGACAATGGTTTTCATGATCGGTTCAGTGACCTTGATATTTGATCTCGAACTAAATAGGGGTCATTCTCTCAATGTAGTCAACCCATGTAGTTTCATGATACATGTATTTGCTTCAGTAAATAAGGAGTTACATTGTGGCCTAGGTATTTCATGATCGTTTCAGGGTGATATTGATCTTTGACCTATTAACCTCAAAATTATCAAACGGTCCAATAGTCTTATCACAGGCAGTCAACCCATGGCGTTTCAAAAGACTTCCTTCAGGAAAAGAGAAGTTACAGTGCGGACAATGCATTTCATTATCCGGTCAATGACCTTGACCGTTGACCCACTTAAAATCAAAAGGATCACCCTGTCGCCACAAGCAATCCATCCATTAAGTTTCCTGAAATTTGCTTTAGGAAAAGAGGACTTACAGTTTACAACATTTTACATTATCGTGTTACGGTGACAATGACCTTTGACCTAATGACCTCAAAATCAAAAGGCATCATTCTCTCACCAAATGCACTCAAACCATGAATGTTGATGAGATTTGCTTCTGGGGAAGTGTACAGTGCAGACAAGGTTTTTCACAATCATTATAGGGTCACGGCGCCCTTGAACTTCAATATTTGATATGCACATACTGATGCTTCGTACAAAGTTTCGTCAAAATCCAATAAGTAGCGCAGACAAGATTTGTGACGGACAAACGCAAAGGCCAAATATAATCTGTCTCACCTACAACTTTGTGGTGGAAGACATAGTTATAAAGACAATATTTTAGTTCATATGTATACTTTAATAAGCAAATAATTGAGCGAACATAAACTTCAGCATTGACTCTGGGCAGTGGTGTACGTGGAGTCTTCTTCCAAATGACGTATAGAATAAAAAGTTAATATAAGTCGAGCAGAGTATTCAATTTGAATCAGGTGTTGCGACGGGGAGCTAGGGCATGTTTAGGGAAATGGGATAGTTTTAAATTTAATTATTGTTAAACGCCTCATCCACACTGTGTTTTAGGTTATTTCGAGCCGCCCCAAAGAGATGAGGAATCCAGGAACCCTTCCCTACGCTTACTACCGATTAGATACCTATGGTTCTTTAACGTGCTTGGAGGACAGACTCCGATACACAGGACCACTCGGTTTACGTTCCCATTAGACGAACGAGGCTAACAGGACACATCGCAGTAACCCAGTGGCGCCAGTAAGACTTGAATCCTTGTTCACTGGATTCAAAGCCGATATGCTATAAACGTCCCTTGACCAAAACTGAGTAAATTGCACATCAAATAAAGGGTCAATACATATTATATTGTGTATCATACGAGTATATGATTGATCTGACATGATTACAGAACAATTTTAATGTATTTTTCACCCAACTCTATTATAAAGAAAGTTAAATCTGACAGAGGATGCAATGCTCTATAAACCATTTTTACTAGAAGGGGAATAAAAAAAAAACTCTTACCAAAAATCTAAAATTGTTAAATTTTACACATTTTTTTAATAGGTCATTTTACATGGGGAGAAAACATTAATATACAATTATTTATTTTTTGTCTGAAAATCTGGTGATGTCGCTAGTTTTAGAAATAAAACACGATTAAATAGGGCAGCTGAGAATACACTTGTGTAGATGTTTGGTCTGTTCTGATGTGAAAATTTGTTATACAGACACACGATTGGAAATTTGCTCTGTGTCCCTTAAATAAATTGGGGACCCATCACATAGAACATAATCATATTGTAATTTGTTGATGTAAAAGAGACACACGGCAATCTTGAAGTATTTATCAAGCATTAACAGTAGCATCTCCATTTGTTAACCTGGTAACATTTTAAATTAAAACCAGCCTGCATTAAACATTAAATAAAAGTGTCAGTTTTCATTTTGTCTTTGTTATTCTATCAAATACTTAACTATATTATAGGTGCACTATTATCAACAGTAATTAATGTATTTAACTTGTTTAAAAACTTGTTTTTGCATGTATCCAGTACATGTAGTTTACACGAGCTCATATGACAATCACGCTGCATTATCACTGAAAAATGTTTTTACTCCAACTTTGAACAGCACCATGCAAGCATAACACGCGTGGTAATACAAGCTTCATTTAAAGAACTACACAAGTGCAAACAATTTTTAAAAAGGCTCCCACCTCCATATGATCCAATGGCATTTAATCATCTTGACATTCTGAAGTCGTCAGTATCAATTCACTTAGAGCTGCACAAGGGCACGATTCACATTTGAGGCCTCTCTGAAAAACAACATCAATCCAATGTCAATGATCAAACAGAAATAGTTTATCCTTTGTTATACATAATGTAACATATTTAAAAAAGAAAAGAAAAAAAGAAGAACTAAACTGAATAAAGCATGAATAGTACTTGTGCTCAATTACACTGTTAATGTAATAAAAACATCTCTCATCATTCATTATACATGTAAAATATAATGAAGCCTGAATTAGAGAAACATTAAAAACATTGTTCTACTTTCACAGCATATTTCCAGCCCATGGAATAGTCATTTCTGTTGAGACACACTGGATGCAAGCGTAGTAGTTCCACCTCCTTAAAAGCTTTTAAAGGCATTTGCTGTAGTTTTCCATGCGCAGCTTTTTTGGGTGACTTCTCTTCTAAAACTATGGGATGGATTTCCCTAAAAATTTACAGGAATGTTGCTTTTGATGTCTAGTTGTATGTTTTGTCTTTTATTATTTTTTTTATTTTATTTTTTTATTGTCTTTATTTAAATAAAGGCCTATTATTAGATACATAAAATAGGAAAACTATAGCATTTTGTAAAAATTCCAACAAAATTAAAAAATTTAAGCATAATGGTATGGTCCCAAAAACCAATATTAAATCTCAATATGCGTGGTGACCTATACATTTAATTGAAGATATTGTCTAAATATATGTTCAAATAAGTGCCTAGGAAGTTTGAACAAATTATGTTATTAGGAACATAACAAAAAAGGAAAATATACCATTTCTATATAATTTCATACAAAACTTGGCCTTTTAGCATAGGGGTAGGGTTTCAAATAATGTTTCTAAACAAGCATAGGGACCTATCGTTTTTATTGCACATTTGTTTTTATATATGTTAAACTATGTGCTTAGAAAGTTTAAAAAAATTCTGTTATTGGGAACATACAAAAAAAAAGGACTGAGTGGTACTGAGTGTACTTTGATGTTTCTGCGAAGGAATCCTAATGTTTGATTTGCTTTCTTGGTGATTATATGTGTGTTTCACGTTAGACCGTCTAAAATATTAACGCCAAGATATTTTGCTGATGTTGTTGCTTTAAATTTTGTATTATGGAGGTAGTATGAAGTGTCTATGGGTGTTTTAGAGTTGAGGATATGGATGACTTGGCACTTTGTGGGATTAAATACCATATCCCATTTTCTTTCCCATTTTTCAAGTTTGGTTAGACCATTTTGTAGTGTTTCTGATTGTTTTTCTAAAGTGATTGTAATGTATATGGCAGTGTCATCTGCAAATAATCTAATCCGGCAATTGACATCTATTGGGAGATCATTTATATATGCAAGAAACAGTATTGGGCCGAGGACGGATCCTTGCGGCACTCCAGAAGAAACAGGTATTGATGATGACCTGGATCCGTTGACAACCACACTCTGTGTGCGGTTGTCTAAGAATGACTTTATCCATATGAGAGTATTCCCTCTGATTCCATATTCGCTTAGCTTGATAATCAGTTTCTCATGGCTGATCTTATCAAATGCTTTGCCGAAATCAAGTAGAATCAGGCCTATTTGTCTCTTGGAGTGAACACCTTTGAATAGTTCATCGCCCCTCTTGCAAATCGGTTTAATCGAAAATTCGTGATTTTCCCAAAAGAATCGTTTGGCGGATTTATACAATTAAACATAGTTCGGCGAAAAAATTTCATCAAGTGCGTTAAAAGGTCTCCAAATATATTTTTGTCGTCGATTCGAGAATAGAAGATCTGTTTGTTTGAATACCAGGTTTTATTATTTGAACAGTATGCAACTTGCCAAGAAATCAGCGTTAAAACTTTATCTCTAAGCGATGGACATTAAACATTAGACAGTAAGTCTATGGAAGTATTTGACTTGTATCAAATGGTAAAATTATCATAACTTTCATTTCTGAGGAATTATGCCGAATTCTGCCAGCATCATTCTGGGATTCTGCGACTCCGCAGAATTTTGGCTGAATTCTACGAACCGCGAGATTTGGAACTTTGGCACTATGTAAGCTTTGATTTTGTCAGTTCAAATGAGATTGGTTGGGTAAGTAAAATTGGGTAGCCTATATTTTGGGTATGAGTTCTGTGGATTTGGGCTAAATTATAAATAGAATCATTTGAGATATTGTTATGGATTTTACCAGTTGAATGAAAAGGAAATTAGAAATTATATAATTTTATTTGTCTTTATGAAAAGATATTCACAATATTTTAGGAATCAAATTATGTTGAGCTAGAAATGTTTTAAGATCTATATGATAAATAAATTATCATTACGATTAAACTATAAAAATTGGATTCGGTTGTTATTTTTATCGCCTCCGAAAAGAATGAAAGGCGCTACAACATTTTTGGTGGAAGCCAACATTTAACAATATCACGCTACCATTTAATTAAACTAAAACTTGGATGATTATTCATCTGTGGGAAATTAAATAAATTTAAACACTGTTCTCATTTTTCTAAAAATTATAAATTATTTTCAATATTTGAAACTATGGAAAGAGAAATGGTCTTGACACGGCATAGAGCGCGTGAAGAAAATGACAATTTGCAAATGGAACGAGAAAGAGAAATGCAAATGCAAAAAGACTTAGTAATGTCAATGCAGATTGCAATGATAGAAGTGCAAAATGCAATGATGATCATAATTATACAATTTGCAATGAGCAACCTGTTGCTGGAACAAGCTATATTTTTTTTCAGATGAATAGGGGTGATGTGGTAAATCATGAAACGGTGCAATCAAATCAGAAAAATGCACAAAACAAAGATGTGAGCCGGACTATATCAAATACTGAAGCAAAAGTGAACAGCTTAGAAAGCTCTTTGATAAGCGTTACTCAAGAATTATCAAATGCTATCAAGAATCTAGACATAAAGGGCAATAGAAAAAGGTCACGACAAAGGCCAAATGGCCATACAAATAGTCAGAGAATAAGAATTGATAGCGATAGTGAGAGTGAATATGATTCAGAAAATATCCTATCAAGTTCATTAAATGCTATAACAAGGAGAAACAAAAACAGCCCCCCAGCTATCCCCTTTAATGTTAAAGAATCCTGGAAAGTATGGTACCTATTGATGCTGCTTTGTTGGTTAGAGATTAGATCATGGCGGGGATTTCTTTATTTACACTGTCCTGTTTTAATGGGATGACAGTAGGGTAAGTGTGAGGTTTGGTGCACCCTAGAACCGGTTTAAACCCCCAGTGGCCTACTTTGCCACTGACCGTTCCAAGGCGGTAGCCCTATTGTCAACCCTTTCGTGTTTGTGATATCGTTTGCATTGAATTTTACTTTTGCCTTCTTGTTTGTCTGTTTGCGTGTTTTTGTGTTTTGTGGTTGACTGTCCTCCTTGAATGCTACTTTCCCTGTCCGATTTTTTTATATTTCTTTAACAGATTTAAAGATGTTGCAAATAGGCAAAATTGGACCTTTGAGGAGAAATTGGATGAACTGCTACCTAGATTACAAGGTGCAGCTGGAGAGTTTGTATATGGGCAGCTGACATGTGAAACAAGGTCCAGTTATAGGTCACTATGTAAAGAACTTACAAACCGGTTCAGAGTTGTTGAAACTGCAAAAACATTTTGGGTTCAGTTTAGTCATAGAAATCAAAAGCACGGTGAAACCGTAGAAGAGTATGCTGCAGAATTAAAGTTATATGATAACGCGCATGTTAAAAGAGATAAAGATACAAGGCGAGAAGACCGGTTAAGAAGGTTCTTAGATGGGCTGATTGACGATAAAGCCAGATTTCACGTTGAGTTTATTAAAGAACCAAATGATATAGATGAAGCTGTTTTTCAAACAGTATGTTTCCAAGAAACAAAACACAATATGCGCTCATCTGATGAGAAAGTTTGATTAGATACACACATGATACTGACGATGACAGTGAGTTTGCTAGAATGGCCCTTGGAAACAAAGCAAGAATAATTCAAAAAGAGGTACCCAAAATCCAAAATAGTCCATCATCAAACACAGAAACTAATGATTTACAGAAATTCAGAGAAATTGTGCACTCATAATTAAATGCACTAGCTTCAAATCAATCAAGACCGTACAAAGGTGTACATGATAACGAGCAAAACAAAAATGGACATAATTCATTCCGTAATAACAAGTCACAAGGTTATTCTCAGAGAAATAGAAACACACAAGGCAGACACTGTTACTTTTGTCACGACCCTTCACACATAAAAAGAGACTGTCCAAAATTAATCAACACATAGGGTCAAGGCCTATATCAAGGACAAAATCAGTACCAGGGTCAAGGCCAACGTCGAGGTCAAGGCTTGTATCATGGTCAAGCACCAAATCAAAATCATGGCCAATTCCAAAATCAAGGTCAAGGCTTGTATCAAGGTCAAGCACAAAATTAAAATCATGGCCCATCCCAAAATCAAAATCAGATTCAAGGTCAAAGCCAAAATCAAGGTCAACCCCAGAGTAATGTTAAAAATCAAGATTTAAACTAAACGGGACTGACTCCAGTGGCCGAGAGAAAGTCCAAAATAGCAATTGCCAATTAGATACAAGATCTTTTAACCCAATTAGAATAGGTTTTCCAATGTCAGAAAGTATTTATATATCAGGAACAGTACAGGGGGTTCATGTCAATTATGTTTTCGATACAGGTGCAGAAAAAACAGTACTTTCTGAGAAAATTTATAACAATATAAGAGAATCAGGAAAGTTAAATTTGCATAAAAAGGGCAAACTATTACATGCTGGTGGGGAACCGATCAAAGATTTTGAAAAATGTGAGGTTGATCTTAAAAGAGACAATTACAGAATCAAAAGTGAAGTCATAGTAGCTGATATTAGAGATGCTGTTCTGTTAGGAATGGATATTGTGAAAGGCAAACATGGTCAACCAGCTGATATTATACTCAGTCAGGGTAAAATTGTCTTAGAAGGGGTAGAAATCAAATGTCACCATTACACAGATACACAAGTAAGAAAGGTCACTGCAGCTGACCACTACGCCATTCAAGGTCACACTGAGCAAATTATTGATGCATATGTTGAAAGATGCGAAATGGATGATATTAGAGACTGCGCTGATATAGTAATTGAGGCGTCCGATAGTTTTAAGGAGAAATACCCAGTTATGATCGCTTCAAACTTAGCAAATATAAATAGCTAACCCACAGTCAAGGTCAGAATAATAAATTCCATTCCCAAATGACGTTTCAATAAATCAGGACACTGTTCTTGGAACGCTCGGTCGCTGGTGTAAACATTTTCTCAACTCTCGATTTAACATCAGGTTATTTTCAAGTTCCACTCCGTGAGTGTGACATTCCTAAGTATGCTTTTACATCAAAACATTTTGTTTTTGTTTTTAACATTTTATTTGAATATCAAGTATACAAACATTTACATACCGTACATATATGGATGCATTATAATCTAGCTGCTCCTATAGTAAATTATAACTTCATTAAATATGTGGAATGGATTTAACTTCCTTCCAATTGTAAATTAAAAACATTAGAACTAATGATTCACAAACATTTTACACAGCTTATATCACAACATATTTTGAACTGCATTCCACCTTGTTTTAATTGTATTAGATTTGTATAAGGGGTACATATATGTTGAGAATAGTTCCATAGCTCTGTAACTTTTCACTTGTTCTAAAAATATTGTATAGTTAGGTAGACATTTTCTCATTTTGCAAGAATAGACATACTTCTTATACAACTAGATACAAAATATAATTAATATCTGTTGATCATGGTGTGCCAAGAAAAATGGACTCCGGTTTTAATTCTATTGAAACATTGCATTTTTCATGTAAATCACTAAACAACTTTATTAATATGTTCTTGGCTGACATACATTCATAAAATAAATGCAACAATGTTTCTTTGGAACTATTACAAAATGTGCAAAGTTCAGTTTCAGACATTCCACATTTATATAATCTTGCATTTATGAAAATAATTCGATGACTAATTTTAAATTGTAAGGATTGAAGATATGAATCATCTGTTATATGGTATACATTGCCCAATCTTCACTAGTCAATGCGCATTCCAAATCTGTTTGTCATTTGATTTACCTTTTTAGCTGTTTTAAGTTTACTAACGTTTTTATTTATTGGATTCTCGATCTTATTATTATTTCTCATGCGTGCTTCCAATCAGCTGGAATTGCACTAACTAATCCTGTATCAATTAAAAAAGGAATGTTAATGTCATATTTTGCGGTAAAATGTTCAAAAGATAAAAACATACAATTGTCATCAACAATGTCATTTATGAAAAATATATATTTTTTACAAGTCTTTATAAAATACCGTTCTTTAATTTTTCTATTTGGGTTGTGAAAGAGTGGCTCCGATAGAATATCTTCTACTGTATTAACACCATTTTCTTGTATTAGCGCCCAAGACTGGAATACATTTTTCCAAAAGCTATTAATTTTATTACCAACTTTTATGAGCCCCTCTTTATGAAAATGCCATACTCTGTATCCACCGTTTTTTTCCTAAATCGTTTAAAATAAGCGTTTTCCACGGTGCGAATTTTTCAGGGTCTAGAATCTTTTGTATCCAAGATAATGTAAGTGAGTGACTAAGTGATTTAATGTGTGGGATCTTAAATCCACCTTCTTCAATAATGTTCATCATCACATTACGTTTTATTTTATCTAATTTACCTGACCACAGAAAATCGAACATCGCATTTTGAATGTCGCGATATACATGTTCGGGTGGATCAGGCAAGACAGTGATACATTGAATGAATATTGGCAGGGCAAGTGTTTTTAAAATAGTTGTTTTATCTATTAAGGATAAATTTCGAAACGACCAATCATTTATCAGTTTTTTTATTTTATCGAATTTACTATGAAAATTGTGAACCACATAGTTGTCGTTTTGCAAATTGTATTCTATTCCTAAAACTTTAAAAGAACAACTTTCATTCCATTTTACTGGTTTGCATGTATTCAATATGTCTTTACATCCTTTTTTATGTCCGATCCAAACAATTTTAGTTTTATCAAAGTTTGCTTTTAGTCCAGAACATAACGAGAATTTGTCAACAGTTTCTAGAGTAGCATTCAGTGACTTTACATCGTCGTCAAGAAAAAGGGACGAGTCATCTGCATATTGATTTATAAGGTATTCTGAACCGTCTATTTTAATACCATTAATATCAGGATTATTATCTAAATAGATATGGCGAAAAAGGTTCTCCCTGACGTACACCACGCTGTATAGAAAAATAATCGGTACAGTGACCATTATTTAATACACAACTCTCAATGTTATTGTACAACGTTTTACACCACTGAAGTATGGAATCCCCAAAATTGAAGAAACGTAATGCTTTTTCTATAAAACCCCATTCAAGAGAATCGAAAGACTTTTCAAAGTCTAATAAAACTAGAAAACCCGATACATCTAATTCTTCACATTTCTCAATAATGTCTAGTTGTTTCTCCAATATATCTGCCTTTCAAAATTCCAGATTGACTTTCTGAAATAATTTTTGGAAGGACTGTCTTCAGACGGCATGCAATAGCTGATGAAGCAATTTTAGTATCTACATTTAGTAACGAGATATGTCTCCAGTTTTTTTAGATAAAAATTAGAGTTTCCATCTTTTGGTAAGCACGTTATGATACCTTGTTTTTGAGTTATAAAACTCCACTGAAAAATCATAGACCCTGGAGATTTATTATTTTTCATATTTTTAAGACATTTTAAGCATTCTTGCGCAGAAAGTTCCCCTTCAAGGAGTTCTCGATCTTCGTCAGTAAGTTTAGTTAGAAATGGGTTATTTTCAATACAAAACTCATTTTCAAATTGTGGCTCTCCATGTATTTTTGATGTGTACAGATCATCGTAAAACCTTTTCTGTTCCGTCAAAATCTCTTTTATATTACTTGTTTCTATTCCGTCTTGTTTAATTAGTTTTGGTATAATTTTTTCTGTATATTGCCTTTTCTCTAAATGACAAAAATATTTAGTAGATTTTTCACCTTCTACTTTCCATTTTGCTTTTGTTCTTAAAATAATACCTTTAATTTGTCATTCTCTTATAGTTTTAAGTCATACTGTAAATATTTCGATTTCGTTTTTGACTTAAAAGTCACCATTATCTAATATTAAATATAATATTAAATATAATGACCTTAATTTATTTTCAGTTTCCTGTAGTTCATTTTCTTTTTTAATTTTTTACATATGAAGCATACGAAATGGTTTTCCCTCTAATCATTAATTTTAAGGTTTCCCAAAATAGTTGGTCATCTATACTTAATGACCTGTTAATATTATCATAATCATTTGGCAATGTATATTGGCTTTCCGTTTCGGCTATGGTTGTTTTAACAATATTAACGTAATCGTGATCGGTCAATAAACAATTATTGAATTTCCATATTCTTCTACCTCTAGGTTAGTCGATAAAAGAGACTTCAACTGATATAGGTGAATGATCAAATTTATAACAAACTCCTATATCTGTTTTACTGATAAAAAGTTGAAGATCCGACGAAATAACGAAATAATCTAAGCGTGCCATTTTATTCTGAGGACCTCGCCATGTATATCTTTTTAAATTTTCCTTTTCAATTCTCCATGCGTCGTGTAAATCAAAGTTTTCCATATTATTTTAAAGTCTTTTTCGTAATCTAACTGGACATTCCAATCGCCACCTATGACTATTGAAATATTTCCAAAACTTTCTATTAAATTAAAAAAATCGTGCAAAAAATTCGAGTTGTCTTCGTTCGGACCATAGACTACATCAAAACATGGTTTATTCGGGTTTACTTCTATGCCGTTTGGTATGACCAATAGCGGGGTCACTTTTCAAGGAGTTATGGAACTCGCACTCAAAGGACTACAATGGCAAACATGCATAATATACATTGATGACTGTATTGTATATGGTTCAAACTTTGATGATCATGTTCAGAGTCTCTGTGAAATTCTAGAGCGTTTCAGACAAGCTAACCTGAAATTAAAAGCAAAATAATGCGAGTTACTTAAAGATAAAATTACATTTCTGGGTTACAGAGTAAATGCACAAGGTGTCAAGCCTGACTCGTGCAATGTTGCAATTTTAGACACTAATCCTGAAGTAATGACACTACCACGAAATGATGGTATTTTTATTTTAGACTAAAATACTCCACAAAATAGCGTATTGCGAGTAATTTTTTGTCTGTGACACAGAAATTCCTTTCGACGCGACTGGAAGATCTGCTTGCGTATGCGATTACTTTTTCTTGTCCATTTTGTATTTGACTTAGGTACCGACCATTTTGATTTCTGCGTGGGGGTGGGGGGGTGGGGGTGGGCGGGGAAGAAGAAAATTGATTATGGTAGTAATGAACATGATATTCATATAAAGTCATGGTTATAATTGATGTGGTATACATAAGTCATGGTTGTAATAAGGCCATTATGTTTTGATAATTCGTTTTATGAACCCTCCTACGACAAAACGAAATTAGGTATTTTATTTTTCCATAGGGAATTTGATAGTTTTTTGTGTTTTTTTCTTCCTCCTACAGCTATTCTCTGTCTTGATGGTTCTTAAAAAATAATAAAAAATAATGGCCTAAATGTGATTGGTCATGGTAGTATGTAAATATTGCAATCCTGTGAGGGTGACAGTAAATGTTTGTCAACCTTCTAAGGCTATTTATTTTATTATACTGAAAAATATGTTTGAAAAAGATATTTGGTTCTGCTAAATATTCCTTTGAAAAACATGGTTACTTCTCTCTGTTCAAAATCACTATTCTCAGCACCTAGAAAAAAAAAAATTGGCGGATGGTTCTTTATGTTTTTTCGGAATCTTCAGCTGTGAACTCACGAGTAAACTTCAAATCATCTTCAGAAAGTTGTGCAAACTGTGTCAGCCATTTTAGTAAATATTCACTGATTTTCATTTGCGTATGTATACATACACTTTTCAGCATTGGACATCCCAATACATAATTATAAACTTGCTTTGACTTCACAATCATAAGTAATTATACTGGGATGACATTACCAAAAAAATACTATCATTCAGTGACTCACTCCATGGAGACATTACAAGCGATATGCGATATTACAAAAATGGGAAAATAACAGTCTATGAACATTGAACTTGGATGTTTGACATGAGGTATATTATTAATAAATATGGTATCAGTGGTCATGGTAGTAATACATGTAGTATGCATAGCTCATGGTAGTAATACATGGGGTATTCAGTGGTCGTGGTAGTAATAAATGTGGTATTTATTCTTAGTAGTCATGGTAGTACTAAATGTAATATACAGTGGTCATGATAGTAATACTTGCAATATACAGTGGTCATGGTAGTAGAAAATGAGGTAAAGAGTAGCCATGATAGTTATACATGTGATGTACTTTGGACATGTTATTAATCAATGTGGTATGCAGTGGTCATGATAGTATTACAATACAAGGGTCCTGGTACTTGTGCGATGTACTTTGTGAATATCATCAACAAGTGGACTTAAGAAGCAGCTTCAGCCACATGCAATGCCAGGTTATAGACAAAGCTATGCGCTATATGCCAGTGTTAATAAGAATGGTATGGAACATAGTAGTCATTGCCCAGTCCAAAACGATCTCCTACACCACCAAACAAAACATCCAATCAATTCATAATTCAGAATAGCAAAATGGGGCTGACATAGAAAGCAGACAAGTACAAGCATAACTAAATATTAACACCAGCACATGAAATTCAAAGATCCATATTAAACAAACGAGCTGTGGAAAGGACA